>KN883931.1:75870-92772 GCA_000934455.1 Apostichopus parvimensis
GGGTACGTGTAATTCCCAGAGTCAGGGACTCTTCTATACATGTGACTGTCCACCGGACACATTTGGTTTAAACTGTGAAAACAGAGGTGAGTCAATGCTGGTACTCCAATGATGCAGCATTTATTCAGAATAATTTAATTGAGAAACTGTATTTGTACATCAGCGACAAATAAATCAACATCTGTTATACTGAACTGGCAGGAGAAAAAGCTTTCTCTGAGAGATAACTAATTATTTGAATTGCTAATGCAGGGCACCCTATCCCTGTGGGGTGGGGGAGGGGTGGAGGAGAGGGTGAAATATTCGCAGCAAATGACTTCACACTAGCATGTTGTTACCACAGACGGCAGATATCACCACCATTTCGGTCCGATTCCTGCAGCGCCCCATTTCAAAACTGTGTCCGTGTCCATTTCCCTGTAACAGTCAGAAACATTTCATGTCAAATACTTTTAGCTGCTGTGGGCGGGGTTCTTAAGGAGGGTATCGGCGAGGGGTTGTTGGAAGAGAAAGGGCATAGGTTGACTTGGATCAGCAAATGTGGTAGCAGTAATACGATTGTGACTTCTAAGTTAACGAGATTTCACAGGGTTGCCTTGGATATCAGTAAAGAAAATGATAGGTCGTTGTTTTTCTTTTAAATTTATGGTCCGTAGACAATTTCTTAATTCTGGGATTGAAATCAATCAGGGTTATAGATTTTACTTTCCCTACATGTGTGTGTGTCTTTTACTTAACCATCTTTCATTTTTCAATTTTCTTTTTCTTTTTGGCAGATCCATGTAGCTCCAATCCTTGTATTAATGGAGGTACATGCCACACAAGCGGTGAACTGTCAACCTTCATGTGTGCCTGTAGGATAGGCTATGTTGGATTGAATTGTGAAATCTTAGGTGAGCTTCCTCATATTTTTGTTAATAAACTTCTGAAGATAAAATCTAGGAGTTAGATAATAAATATCGGTCTATGTGTTGATACTAATAAACATACAGTTTGATATTGCACGTGGGCAAGATTGATGGACAGCGATGGTGAATATTTTATTTTTGGCAGTAAATGTAAAAGCCTTTATAGCAATGAATTTGATGAGAAATAAGCTCCATACAAAGTGTAATTATAGTTACTGCTAAATTTCTTCCTGTTTAAAGCACCTGGTTAGCATAGTATATTCCTGAAGTAATGAAACCCTTATGCAAAAAGAATTTGCAGGCAGGCTGCTTAAATGCTCAGTTACACAAGTCAGGGGATTTAGTTTGTTGCTCTACATATTTCCATAACATAAATTTTGAGATTGCATGTATTGATCAACTCATCATTTAGACCAATCATTTGAATATTTGTGTCGCCGTAGTAACTTCTACCCAAAGCTTTTATATGCCAATAGGACTAGGTCAATAAGCATATGATTATATCCGTTAAGCAGCTGTTTCGGGTTTGGTTGACAATTTAAAAAACAACTAAAGAAGGTACTGCTCAAAATAGTAAGTAAGAAAGAAGATTACAAATGATCAAATTAAGACACAATCTTAGATATTTTCACCAAACTGCTGAAGGCTAAAGAGCAGCTATTTGATAAATTCTATACATTTCTCAGCATTTTCTCACCCAGCTATGTTGACTATTTCGTATATAATTTAGCATTATAAGTCCAAATCAGAATACAAATTAGAAAATTTCAAAATTTGGAACTTTTACATCATTATTAAAAATAAAACTTGATTTAATAGTCGTTAAAGTAATTGCCTACATTTTTATGATAGTTTTGACATCCAACAGCATCAAAAGGAGAGAAATGATCAAATATTTTTCACTTGTTCTTTTGTTAATTAATTTGCTTTCTTTGTAAAGCGCCTTGAGCAGTGACTTTTGTCTACTGATTTGGCGCTATATAAGTCTCATTTATTATTATTATTATGATAAATATCAATTTTGTACTCGGTACTTTTCCTTTCATTAAGCTATATGCTGAAGCTTATTTTGATAAGTGCAAGTTCAAAGTTCAAGTTCATTTCTCATATGGCCCACAAAACTGAAACAAAACTGAGGAATAATGACATATGATGGACACTAATAAAAAAACAATGCTGTTTATCAAAGTTAGTGACCAGTTGGTGCGAAAGGAAACATAAAATAGGTTTATACACGATCAGACCCTCAAAGATATCTGAAAACATCTTTTAACATCACTAAATGTATAGCTAACATATTAAAGAGCTTTCTTTAAGTCAGGAATTCTCTGATAGGGGAGATTGTATTTGCATGCAACATCATCACCCTTACATCTGTATTTTGTTTTTCCATTTTAATTTCTTTTTGTTTTACCAACCTTTCTCAGCACCCTGTGATGTCAATCCTTGTAGGTTCGGTGGCACATGTGTTTCGGATTCCTCTCAGGTTACTGGATACCAATGTCTTTGCATTCTTGGACGTACCGGGACCACCTGTAACGAAGTCGGTAAGATGGTTTGCCCGCACGTGACCCTTTTAGAAGCGAAATATTTGTTATTAACATTGTAAAATATAGAATGCCAAAAAAAATGACTTGCTCTATAAGTTAACAAGCTTTCTCTCTCTACGCCACCTTTATTCGTTAACTAGGCGGTTTGCTAACTTTTGACCCCATGACCCAGGATCTCCCTTGAAGACTGACCCATGTCCCCATCACACCCCCAACTCCTCAGAAGGGGTTGCTCAAAATATATGAAAGCATGCCCCATGGTTTGCGGACCGTAGCCTTGCGTTAAGAATTTTGACATAAAGTTGTAGTGGATAGTTATATTTGTTTAGTATAACCTTACCTGCCTGTTATAGTCTAGATTGGTGGTGGATTATCTGCATATATTGAAGTAAGCCATTGCCACGGCTTAAAATAGTTTTTAAGGTTTCGATACCTTTACAAAACCACAACCTAGACGTCAGGCGGTTTGTTCATTTTGTTTCAGTCTTTTATTACTTGTTTTTGTTTTTGTGGGGGGGCTTTTTTGTATTAAACGGTGGTGCAAAGTTAAATTAGTATGTTTTGTAGACCATTAGCAATTTGCTGTAGTCTTTATTACGCAGTAGAACACACGTACTAATATTTAGTTTGTTAGATCTATATCTTTTTCAACTTCCAAAATAATATGCAAATAATATGCAAATGGTATGTAGTCCTGTCAAAGTTGTACTCTAGTAAAACTGAAGTTAAGTATTGTTATTGGAATTACGAGATGATTAACGCATCTTTTGGGAGGAAAAAAGAAAAATGGCAGGGTGTATATGATTCGCAATTTGTATTTTTTCGCAGTTTCGTACTGGTCGCATACTAACTTGATAATGTCTTTGAAAGCCATTGATTTGCTGTATATAAAATAGCTGTCTATGGTGGATGAGCAAAAGAAAGTTTTTCGGCCATTAAAGTAGTTGGTATATGGGTTTGGTATGTCTCTCTCTCTTTCTCTCTCAATGAATTCAATATTAGATATTGTTTTTTCATAAAATGCAGTAGCTTACGAACAGAGATGGGCATAATTGTCTCTTTCATACAGATCTCTGTGCAAGCCTTAGCCCCTGTTTAAATGGTGCTACTTGCGTCCCTAACACCAATGACGGCACATACTCTTGCCAATGTCCCGCCGGTTATACTGATCAACAATGCCAGACCGAGAGTGAGTAATAAATTAATGGAAGTAAAATGGGAGCTATTAACATGATCTTTCTTCTCTTTGTGTTCT
This sequence comes from Apostichopus parvimensis, assembly GCA_000934455.1. NCBI lineage: Eukaryota > Metazoa > Echinodermata > Holothuroidea > Aspidochirotida > Stichopodidae > Apostichopus > Apostichopus parvimensis. The sequence continues at coordinate 79,584 of KN883931.1, forward strand.
CCTTTGTTCTTTCTTTGATGTGTTTTTATTTTAATTCTAGTAACGAGCTTCTTTTTCAGGGTGGATATGACATTCAGTGGATCAAATGATTTTTTAAGTGTGGGAGGTTACCCAATTTTAAAATCGACCGTTATTTTGATGCCAAGAGCAGGCATGAGCTTTTTCCGCGAATTCGCGGAATATCCGTGATTTCTTTTCTACCTCAGGGACAAAAACTATTATCCTAACACACTGTAGCATAGGCTAACTGGAGCCTGTACCGCAATTTTTGCCAAGTTCCGTGATTTTTTTTACCCCATGCTCATCCCTGCAAGAGGAAGCTAACTTTTTGTTGTATTGAGAATTTCAGAGAAAGTCATTTTCTTTGGCTATATAATAATCTGACAGCTAATATTTATGGGGTGATTGGAAGGCAGAGCAAGGTTAGCGTGGAAAATTGCAGAGAGTGAGTGAACTGGAAAAAGGCCAATCGCAATTATCACATCAGCAGGTCTGGAGTGACAGGATTTGGTCAGTGTCAAACATATATGAGATTTCACTTTTCTCAATTGTTTGATGTTGGTATTGACTTTATATAGTCATCGATTGAAACATTTCTTGTATAAAACATATCTCAAAACTCCATCCTGGTAGTAGGTGAGTATTTGGTTGATGGTTTTGCAGGTTCCATTATAACTTTATTTATGTATAAATCTGTGCTTGGACAAGTCAAGGACAGTTAGCATCCAAACTGCAGCAGTAAGTATTGATAAGGCCGGCGTACTTTGTCACTGAGATTTATGTCCGACAATAAAGTAAGTCTGCATAATTTGAGGACAATCCTTATGGATCAGTCCTACAGGGTTGTATATTCTTAGACTAGCGTTTCTGTTGGTCTGGGATACGATACTGTAGGTTAATGTTGCGATTGGTTAATGTTGTGCTGCCTGCGTTGACTCTCACTTTTGAATTAATTGAGTTTTCTTGTTTTCTGTCCACAGTACCCTGCTTTAACGACCCGTGTCTAAACGGTGGTACTTGCCAAACCTCTGGCACGACCTACACCTGCCTCTGTATTAGCCCATTTGAAGGCATCAATTGTCAATTTGCTTGTGAGTAATTAGCTATGTATAAGCCTTTTGACTAGACTTTTGATTCAGTTCAATTGCTTTTTTTTTATATGTAAATTTCTTTTTCATTGTTAATTTCTGCTCAGTTTTATTACGATGCGAGAAAAGTTCAACGTTTCCTCGCGTTGCATCTTGGGTCTCGCTGGTAATGGATTATATTTACTTCTCGCTTTCAGCTTTGACGACACCCACCCCTACCCAGTGCTTAAATGCTAACGACTTCCCTTGCTTCAGGGGGGATTGCATCAGCAGTCTTCAGCGATGCGATCAGGTCATAAATTGCCAGGACGGTTTCTCAGACGAGATTGGTTGTCCCATACCCTGCAGGAGTGAACAGTTTTCTTGTCAAGATGGCAGCTCATGTGTTTCCAACTTTCTGATATGTGACGGTACAGCTCACTGTCAAGACGGGTCCGATGAATCGTTACCCCAGTGCTGTGAGTTGACCTGTTTCTCTTTTTGTCAAGGATTTAACAAATTTAAAGCAAATGACAGTAATAGTTAGAAACTTTCTGAAAAAGAAAATAAAAAATTATGTATGTTTATGTTTAGTTTGATCTAAAATTGATCGTAGTAAGACATTTCACCATTTCCACCTATTTTGTCTTTTTCAGTAGTTTTAAAATGAGTATCCCCGCCCTCCTCTAATTACCTCAGCTCATTAAGTGATTAGGTTTCTTAGTCGAAGATGAAGCGACCCTTACTGTGTGTATTTCATTTGATTTTATATCAAAATGAGTGATAAAACATATCATGATCAAAACAATTGTGATGCAATTTTTTCCCTCCTGACTTTTCCTCTGTTGTTTAGTTTTGGTGAATGAGTTTGGCTCATTTGATTTTATTTGAATTACAGTGTTGTTTTCATATTAATAAATTAGATTCTTCAAAGCATTGTTTTGTTTTGTTTGATCTGATTGTATAGAAAAAAAATTTTCCTCTCAGCACATCTATTTTTTAATTTGCACCATTTCAACAGATTCTCTCTCATTCCTCTTTCAGTTCCCTGTGCATCAAATCCTTGTCGTAACAACGGTCTCTGCCTTGTAGCAGCAGATCAGAGAAGCTACTCTTGCAACTGCTTGGATGGGTTCACAGGACCGACATGTGAAGGAGGTAAGAACCGGACTTCGTGACAAGCACGTCCATTGAAAATAAAGTGTTGAAAGAAAACGACGGACTTGTCTCCCTTAAATATTGAAACGAAATGTAGATTAAAATGTAATTTTTTCATCTTGCCAAAGAAATAAAGAATGATAATGAAAGAAAGATGAGAATTAACAAAAAAAAATAACAAAAAAAATGTTAAAAGAGAAGGATGGACTTGTCTCCCTTAAATATTGAGACGAAATGTAGATTTAAACGTACTTTCATCTTGGTAAAGAAAAAGAACGATACTGAAAGGAAGACGAGAATTAAAAAAAATAAAAATAAAAACCTTATAATATCGAAGCTTTTCTTCCTGGATTTCTTTTGTTTCTTTTACAGTTATTGTCACCACCAACGATCCTCCAGAGTTTACGTCCTCATCGGATATTTTCATCAGCGAAGGAACCCTTCCCGGTAAGTGATGTTTAAATTCTGTATTCAAACCGTTTTGATATTTCACCACGTGAAAAGCATTGGATATAGAGAGGTTATTTGTTAAGTCTCCCACTGTTTAAAATTAGTGGTTCTCAAACTTTTTTAGACGACCGCCCCCTTCGACCATCTTGAACTCTCCCAGTGCCCTCCACCCCCTATCCCTCCCCTGCCCTCGACCTACTGATCATAGTCGGCTGCTCAAGCGAGCAACCAGACTGTCCGAAGATATGCATATAGGAATAAAAAAAATAGCCTACATTCCCTACAAGATGATGAATTTTCTCTCAACAATAGTTTTTTTGTTGTTCCCAGACCCCCTGGATGCCTTATTGTGCACTAAATTGCTGCAGTGTTGTGTCGTAATCGTCAGGGACCCCCAAATCAGTGCCAATGCCCCCCTACTCCCGTGTACTCTGTAGCGCCCCCCTGCAACTTCCCGATGCCCCCAGGGGGGCGGCAGGGACCACTTTGAGAACCACTTGTTTAGATGAATGCACATCATGTACCACTATGTAGTGTTGTACACTCCATGCAACAGTGTGCCATATATGTAAGGAGATTAATGTTGTAGGGAACCTTCAACCATTAGATCTCTTCATGTGTGTGTTATTTGGGTTTTTTCAAAACGTTTCTTCTTTTGATTCTTTCTTGCAGACGAGTTGGTCTTTACCTTACAAGCGAGAGATGTTAACGGCGACGACTTGCAGTTTGATCTCCGTGGAAACGCAGCAATCACTTACTTCTTCATGCAGGACATGACGAGTGGAGAAATATTCCTTAGGAGGGATTTGGACAGAGAGGTGCGTAACGACTAATTCCCCTTCCTTTTGTCGGGTGGGGGGAGGGGGAAGGGGGTGTTGTACTCCAACTTTGTTTTATTTGCCGTGTTTCCCTCCATGGAGATACTAGATATAGGATTATAAAAATTGAACTGATTGCAACTTTCTTACCTTCTCTTTCCACGAACACAGATCATCGGTAATATGTTCGAGTTTACTGTCGTCGTCAGGGACGAAAGAGGTGCCGAGGTTAGCATCTTTTCTTATTCCAGAAGTTCATTTTTAACTCAGCGATAATGCTGAACATTTGACTGTTTATTTTAAGGCCAAGGCCTTATCATTTGACTTTACAACAGTTATCACCTAGTCACTGGTAATATCTCATACCCTAACAACTAAATGTGGAACATCTCCTAGGGTGCTGTCACAATTCAGCACACAAACTGTACTTACATCGCAGGTCCCCGTTTACTCACATGGGGGTTAAGAGGAACAGCTGAGATTAAAAGCCTTTGCAATGCCAATTTCACAATATTGAAATCTGGCCAGGACTAAAATCTGCAAACCTTAGATTGCAGATCAATTTGTCTTGACCACAATACACCACTGACCAGTAATTAAATCTAACATAAACATTGTTTAAAAAAAACCCCTGATATTTCAAGGACAGAATATTACCTTGAAACATACCATGATATTGAAACACCTTAAAACCGAAACAGTCAACTCCAATTCATTCTGCAGCATATAATTTTTCGATTGTTGTTTTTTCTCTCGTAAAGGTGGAGCAAGTTATCACCGTCTTCCTGGACGATGTCAACGATAACGACCCCGTCATCACCAACCTCCCAGCCCGCATCCGTCTCCCAGAGGATAACCCTAGAGAGGAGATATTCCAGGTCACGGCCACTGACCTTGACCTTGGTCTTGGGTCAGTCCTCAGTTACAGCATTGAGAGTGTAGACCTTACACCAGATGGACTGGTAAAGTACAATCCTTCGCTTAAATTTAGTTTGAGTTAGTTTGTTAGTTTGTTTTAGTTAGTTTAGTTTGAGTTGAGTTGAGTAAATTTAGTTAAATTTAGTTTGAGTTGTCTTAATCAGATACTGGGGGGATGATTGGTTCAAGATGGGGACAGGTTACAAGATGGGGCACAAGGGACAAGATGGGGACAAGGGATAAGATGGGGAACAAGATGGGGACAGGAGGGGGACAGGATAGGGAACAAGATGGGGCACAAGGGACAAAATGGGGACAGGGGATAAGATAGGGCACAAGGGACAGGATGGGGGACAAGGGACATGGTGAAGACAAGGGACAGGTTGGGGAACAAGATGGGGACAGGAGGGGGACAGGAGGGGGACAGGATGGAGAACAAGATGGGGACAAGAAGGGGACAGGAGGTCAAGTTGGAGCAAGATGGTGGTATCTTCTCCTTGTGACAGCAGGCATATGTTCATGTACTATTAATGTAGATATAGGTTTAGATTCGTTCATAGTTCAGATAGTAGTAAAAATATATTAATTTATAATTTATACTTTTTGTGAGGTTGCCTTTTTGTGCATGATTAACACTGATACAAGAAAAGTGTTGTTCGAGGAGTGGGGTTTGGGGGCTGGGGAAGGGTGGGTCGGGGGACATGGGTGGGGTTGGCAAGACGTTTGATAATGGATTATACCTATTAATATAACTTGTTTAATATTAACTTTCGTTCCGTGTTGAAATCTAGAATGACAGTCTTAAGTATTATCACTTGCATTCAATTATCCTGTTTTGTGTAGGTTTTATGAAAATTGTGGCCCAAACTCAAAACACTGGGTAACAGATATTTTTGATTGATATCATTATTTTATTTTGTGAAAATTTTCAGAACCCAGGCAATCTCTTTGCTATTAATGGTGCCACAGGGAGCATCTTCTTGACTCATACTTTGGACTTTGAAACCACTCAGCAGTATGTCCTGAACATAAGAGTCTCGGTAAGAGTACACTTTGTTAAATTATGTCTTGTTAAATGTTATGGTAAGAATCCAATCTGTTTTAGTCATGTAATGTTACCGTAAGAATCCAATCTGGTTTAGTTTTGCAGTAATCAAGAATCCAAATTTTGTAATGTTATGGTAAGAATCCAATCTGTTTTAGTCGTTGTAATGTTAGCAAAGTACTATTTACAAGAGAATTTGGATTATTGTATGTCTCATTTTATTTCTATCGGCTATATATTATTGACAAAAAAGAATAAAGCTTGAAACGATATTCACATCAGATTTAAAAGTTTACTGCCTGCCTGATAATAGCTTCTTAGAGATTGTCAGCTTTTCTAGATACAAAAAAAAAGGACAGGCTGAATTGAATATAATTTGTGATATTTGCAAAGAAAAGTGGAAAGATTTTTTTAATATTTACGCATACGTTATTGGACCAGATGGAAACAAAATGTTCGGCCGAACAGCATCTTAGCTTTTGTATTTTTTATGGCCTACCAGTTTAAGAGAAAAATTAGGCTGTTTGCTTAATGCCACCGAAGGACATTGATTTCCACCATTACATGATGTTCAGTCCATCTTATGACCCCTGCATCGGTGACAAACATTGGAATATTTTGAACATGTTTCACTCCCTATTGTTCATCTAAGAGACCTCAATTGCAATGAATTGCAAGGTCCCTACCAATACACAGGGTAATTGTTATTAAATAACTGTAAAATTCGTATTTGGCATATTTTATTCACCCAATGTGCTCCCGTATTCGGCTGGTTGCATTACAGGAAAACTGGCAACCCTTGTCCATTTCCCCCCAACGCCCCCTTTTGAGGATCATTCACATCTTTGCATGAATTTTTCGTCTTTTTTTTTTTCTTTCACAACTCAAATGTTTCTGGAAATTATTGCTATGGTCAAAGACAAAAAAAAGAAAAGAAAATTTCATTTTTGAAAATCAAGTTTGCATAGTTATTTTAGACTCATCCAGTCTGAGACAGGTCATAACAAACGTTATGTGTACGTAGTTATAAAAAATAGGAAGATGATATGGAAAGCAGAAGTGGGTAGGTTTGGGCTATTTCTTGTTGTGTTTTACTTTCTCCAAGAGACTGAATTTGTAGTAACCCAAACTCAAACATCTATTAAAATATGATATGTTACTAATTTTTCTTCTCCATATTTTGTAGGATTTGGGCACTCCAAGCTTGGTAGCTTTCGGTACTCTCACCATTGACATAGATGACGTACAAGATCTGGGTCCCCTGTTCATAAATTTACCTTACGACCTGACCATCGCCGAAACACAACAGATGGTGAGTTTAATCTGTCCACATGAATTTAATTGGGACATTGAAAGGATGAATGGTATATTTATGTAGATGGTCCATGGTCCAAATTGTGAATTTTGAAATTAAATATTTCATTTTCAGAGGGGAGGTCTGGTGAGATTTGGGAATTAACCATATTTAAATCGGCTCTGAAGGGAATTCTACACTGCTTAATTTTTCTTATCTAATTTCACAATGATCTCTCCTCGTTTTCAGGGTTCTGTGGTCCAGACGGTAACAGCTGTTGATCAAGACGTTACCACGCCAACCCCTGTCAGATACAGCTTTGTTATTGGTAAAGACTATAAAGTATTTCTCTTAATAATTTTTATAATTATTAATAATTTTATGTACTAGTATCATATTAAAGAACATTTTAATTTCTTGTAATTATATCAGTTAAACACTATTACTAATTAAAAAGCTGTTTTAAAATTTGTCGGGCTGATGGAGCATTGTGACGTTTGAATTATTATTATTATTATTATTATTAAATGTTTTTATAAAGCATCAGCTATACAAAGGGGTAATTACAGGCGCTTAACAAAGTCGAGAACGAAAAATCATATCAAATCAAAGCAAATCAATAAAAGAGGAGGATAAAACTAAAAATGAAAGCTTAGTAAAATCATGTTTTCGAAGTGTTGCAATTTTCCTTACTACAAAATGGTTGTATTGTCTGTATTTGCGTGTTCCCTGTATTAAAATGTCTGTTCTATTCCCTTTTGGCAGGCAATGAACAGGGTTATTTTAATCTTAACCCTTCTACTGGTGTGTTGACTTTAGCGGGACCTTTGGATAGAGATGATCCGTTAACTCCAGCTTCCTTCACACTCACTGTCAGGGTAAGTTTTGTATAACTCTTTCATGATGTAGTTATTGCAATCAATTTTAAAACTAGTAAAGATGTTAGTTTACTTATTAAGCTCAAGCTCACTGTCAGGGTAAGTTTTGTATAACTCTTTCATTAAGTAGTTATTGCAATCAATTCTAAAACTATTAAAGATGTTAGTTTACATATTAAGCTCAAACTCACTGCCAGGGTAAGTTATGTATAACTCTTTCATGATGTAGTTATTGCACTCGGTTTTAAAACTAGTAAACATGTTAGTTAACATATTAAGCTCAAGCTCACTGTCTGAGTAAGTTTTGTATAACTCTTTCATGATGTAGTTACTGCAATCAAATCTAAAACTATTAAAGATGTGAGTTAACATATTACGCTCAAGCTAACTGCCTGGGTACATTTTGTATAACTCTTTCGTGATGTAGTTATTGCCATCAATTCTAAAACTAGTAAAGATGTTAGTTAATATATTAAGCTCAAGCTCACTGCCAGGGTAAGTTTTGTAAAAATCTTTCATGATGTAGTTATTGCAATCAATTATAAAACTAGTAAAGATGTTAGTTAACATATTAAACTCAAGCTAACTGCCAGGGTTAGTTTTGTATAACTCTTTCATGATGTAGTTACTGCAATCAGGTTTAAAACTAGTTAAGGTGTTAGTTTACATATAAAAACTCTTCAGGAACTGACTAGAAACTACTCATGTCCATCGTATATATTTCACATATTGCAAACAAGTTGGATTCAGAAATTATGCGCTGAAAGTGCCACAGCATCACTGCCGTAGGACATACTCTTTCCTGCTCCACATTTCCACACAATGTGATTCAGCATTGCTGCAGGGCATTTGCAGCTGCTGCAGCTGTTCTTTGGTACGTAGCGCCCTCTGTTGATTTGAAATTGTGCAATCTACTGCAACTGTTTATCTCCTCACAGGCGGAAGAAGTTGGATCCCCAACTAACTTTGATTTCAATACCTTCACGATAACTGTCTTGGACGTACAAGACGAACCGCCGTCGTTTAACCAGAATTTCTACGAAGCGACCATACAGGAGGACGAACAGATAGGAGAAGTCCTGCCATTGAACATCGTCATCTCTGACAGCGATATGGTAGGTTTAATATCATATTGGCATTCTGCTTTGGGGTCACCCATATTTCAACAGAACTTGGACTTACCAAATTTGAGCACAATATGTTAATTTTAAACATTTTACAACCTGGACTTTCTGATTTGGTCACTGCGACCGATACTTGGGTGCATTGCCATGTGATAACGGTGCTTTATCAGTAAATTCTGCCGAAAATGTGTCCGAAAAAGGTACAAAAGAGTTCTATTTATAATGTTATAAGACAAAACAGGTTGGGGAGAATACATTTAACTGTAACATCTTGTTCAGGTTTATTTACAGTGTAATTTCAGCTAATGTTAATTAATATTCTTATTAATAATATCAGTCAAAGCAATTATTTTACCTTTATATATCATTTGATGAAATGCATACAGCATGGAAATCTTTTATACAATTCTTTGCTGCAACTGAAAACATAAAATTGAACTCATTTTAGCAATTAAAATTTAGCAATTAACATTAATGTCAAAAATCGCAGCTCTCTTATCCCTCTGCTGACTAATTTCTGACATCATTTCATTGTATTTTAATATTTTCATCCTTACCATATTCATATTTCTCAGGTCATGGTGTGACTCCAAATATTAAGTTTTTAATCTTTTTCATGCTTTTTTTGTTGAAATTTTAGACCACAAGAGATGTTATCAGCTTGGAGATAGAAGGCCCTGATGATTTACCATTCACTGTTACGCCTGGAACTATCCAAAATGAGGGCAGTGTATTGATTTCAGTCTCGGGTCCACTGGACTACGAGGCTACCCAAATGTACCAGTTTATGGCAAGTCTTAAATTGTCCACTTTTTGGTTGAGAAAGTTACATATAATTCATTTCTTGTGAGCTTGATTGTTATATATTAATTACCATTTATGCCTAATTTGCTATTGTCTTAAAATGAAACCATGCTCTCTTTCATCATTTATTTGTGATATTTCAAATTCCAGACAAAAATAAAACTACTACACATATTTAGTAGAATTGGTGAGCAGCTGATGAAGTGGAAATACTCCTTCCATATAAATGACATATGTATTCTTGTTTGTGAAAGTAAGCCCGTCACATTGTGAGAGATGTGTATATTAATGAATGGTCAGTGGTTTCATCAATGGAGAGTCGTTAGCAGTGAGTAACATAGCTGCATGATGAATTGAAAAAATAAAATATCTCTGCTACCTTGCGGTACATGTTCATACATTTGTTTGTAAAGGTGTCACTACATATTAATGAGTAAGGAGTGATATAAAAAAAAATAAGTTTATAGTAGTTCTTCGTGAGTAGAAAATGACAAGCAGTGAGAGTAAAGTACATAGCTGACAAAGTGAAAAAACATCTCTCTGATACCTTGCAGTGCATATTTTCATATGTGTTGAGTTTTCACGACATGAGTTAAAGAAAAAGGAGTAAAAAAAAGGAAAATGAGTTAGTGAGGAACGCTTGGTAAAGGAAGAAGAGTATTATAGGCAGTAGTGAGTTATGAGTAGAGAGAGTTAGTCAATAAGAAGTAATAAATATTTTTCATTTTCCATTCTTTTTCAATCTTTTATAAACCCAACAGCTCATTGCTAAAGAAACCAATCCCTTAACCAACGAGAATCTAACGGCCACATCAACAATCACTGTCAATTTACAAGATGTTAATGACAACGATCCAATATTTGACCAAGGTAATTACTTTTAGATTTTGTATTTATTGTTTTTTTTTTCATCATATCTACTATTAAAATTCTTACAAGCACTCTGCTTAGTATTAATGACAAAGAGCTTTCACAATATATTGGTGTTCTTTTAATTTCCATTTTTAGTTAATGAATGGGAAAGGTGCATTAGTTTGTTAGTAAACTATCATATCTTTCTTTTGTCTTTGATATAATATCTTTCTGCTGATGATTTGATGTGTTGATTTAATTTCGTCAATTGTACAGCGTCATTCTCGGGAAGTGTGACAGAGGGCGCTACGATTGGAACCTTCATTACCTCTTTGTCAGCCACAGATAGAGACTCGAACCAGAATGCCCAGATCAGTTTCAGTATAGTTCAAGGAAACGAACAGGTAGAGTAGTATTATCTGTCATTCGCTGTCAGAAATATGTCATTTGGCTCCGAATTTGCAACAAGTTTTCCTTGAAAATGTTTATAAACAAGAGCTCTTCCAGATTTGATGAACTTCTTTCTTATTCATTTCTTGTACTAGGTCTCGTCATTGGAGTTTAAAGAAAAGTTTGACTAAATCTTGCATAGCTATTAAACTAAGTTAGTCTTCACATGTTTATGAAATATTTTGGTGCAATTTTGTTGGACCATAAAGCAACAAGCTTGATATGTTTTTGGGTAATACCCTCATCTACCCTTTAAACATTTTCTTATATCACAATATATTGACTGTTCAGTGCAGAATGCGGCTTTAAAGGGGGGTGTATGTGGTAAAGGTGGTTTTGCGATATTTTTAGAAAATTACAATGCAGCTTAATATTCAGACTAGTAAATTGTTAAACTAACTTAGAATTAACTTTGATTGGTTGGCATGTTCTGCAATATTTGTAGCTCCAAAAACCTTGGGCAGTTCCGAATGTTGTCATGTTTGGTGACGCGGGTTGAATGTTGGAGTCTATCACCAAAGTTCAGTACACACTCACTCTGGGCTTCAGTTCTCTTCCAAATTTTTGTTTCCGTTTTGACTAGAAGAGAGTAACTCATAGGGTCATCTACGAAACACCTTATTTACTATATGAACACTATATATTTACTACTTTAAATTTATTTTACTGTACCTCTTTGTTGTAGGAACTGTTCCGAATTGATTCCACTTCCGGCGACATCACCACTCAGTCACCGACCATTGACTTTGAGACCTCTCAGATGAGTTACAGACTAGTGGTGGAAGCAACCAACCCTACACCACCCATAGCACCAGCGTAAGTTTTAATAATCCTAAAGAACCAGTGGACTCGTCAGGTTTGCGATTTACTTTAATTCAATGATTTACTTGAATTCCTTAAAGCTTACTGTTGCATTTTCCCCCACATTTCTCTTGCCATCAAATATTATTACCATACATTGTATTGTTATTTACTTTTCCTAAGCACCACGACCACAGTTGGTTAAATTCTTATAAAACAAAAGTTTAAAAAAAGAAAAATGATATGTAGCAAAGACCTTCTGTATTTCCATTTAAGAAGTATTTAGGAAGCTACTTTGCATATAAGGATCGGGGCTGAAGCTACTGTGTTTATGAACTTTTGAGGATAAATATCCACTAATTTTGTCTTCATAGTTAGAAGGAATTACTTCATATTCTACTTATAATGATAGTGGTAATGTTAATGATGATAATGAATAGCGAACCAAAGAACAAACGCACGAACGAATGAACGAATGAAACAACACTAAGCAGCCACATATATATGTGGGAGAATCCGCTTGTGGTATATTTACACTTCACATTGGATTTTCTCCTGGATGAAAAGCCATCTTAATTTGGCTGGTCAAGGGTCGAATCCACAACCCCTTAGATGCTAGATTTTTCTCTTATTTCTTCTCATGCCACCACTTTATCCACTTGACCATAGTACTAGGGTAAAAAGAATTACGACATTATACAGTAATGTAAATAAATCTGGTCGAATATGATATTATGCAATGTACTCAGACAGATATTTTCAAACATACAGAATTTTGCTTTTTCTTTATTTTCATCAGAACTGGTTCCAGCCTGATCGATGTAGTGATTGATATACTGGACACAAATGACAACTCTCCAATCTTCACCCTGACCAGGTACAATGCCTCTGTTAATGAGGTAAGTCCACTAATCTGTAAGACATGTCTCACATCTCACAAGTTTTATTGTGGACAATAGAGCGTTACTCTAGTCGTTGTGTGCCGCATAATCCCTTCAGGTACCTTATTCTGCTGCTATTATTCTTGTTTTTCAACTTTCCCTGCAACTAAGTTAGAAAAAAAAAGTAACCTATATTTTCTATAAAAGGGAATGTTGTTTGCTTCATCTGCTCTTTGTTCTATTGGTTTCCTGCATCAATTTACTAGATTTTGAGATGGATTTAGCTAAGATGGAGGTAAAATTAGTGATCATAGTAGAATCGCAAGAGTGAGTTAGAGGATTAGAGCATATTGAAAAAGGCAGAAAATGTCTTCCTTTAAACATAAGTCCTAAATTTTGGCATTTCTCTCATTACAGATATTTCACTGATGTAGTGATGCTTTACTCTAAGGTTTGGCATTGACAAAAGATATTCATAACATTTGTTTCTCATGTCTTTGATGTTAATAGATATACTGTAGTTCTCACAGACAGATATTTCAGCTTATTTTGAGCTATTATCATAGCATTTTATATCTGTTGTGAGCTCTTCACTATAATATAAAATTAATTTGGCATTTTGTCATGATAAATAAAATATTACCTCCTA
>KN883931.1:97752-115643 GCA_000934455.1 Apostichopus parvimensis
TGTAAATATTTTGTGATGGATTGCAGGGACCAGTTTAGTGCTCAAAGTCTGTGTAGCAGACTTTGACTCAGAAGGTTCTGTATGTCTTTTAGAGGATACTACATATGGCTCCAGTGTACAAACTATACTGTCCCTCTTTGCACTTGCATACCAATCTGACCAATTTGCATAGCATTTTGCAATGGGATACTGGATAAAATTATTCCCTGGGATTGGAATTTGCTTTGCATGACAATAGTTCAGAAGTTTTTCCTCTGTCACATTGGAGTATTTATCATTTTACATTTCACGAAGCAATGAAACGATGACTTGCTTGAAAGCAATGAAGGTTGAATTGCTTCATTGTTGAATGAATTGCTTGATTCAATTGCTTGATTGCTTTTGATTGCAAGCAATAAAGTTTGGCGATTTGCACGAAGGTTTTCAAGAGCTCACTACAGCAGCTTTCCTTCACAATGTGTATTTGACTATAAACCTTGCTAATACATATATATAAATATGTGTGTAGCTAACATGCTAAATTCACCTTGATAACATGTTCAGGAATATTACAACTTGGTGAAATATTTTGCTTTTTTCTTCACTTTCACCCTATTACAGGTGTTCGCAACAGACGTTGACCAGGTCGGAACTCACATTTTCTCGTTCTTCTCGGAAGTTCCTGGATTTGCGATTGACCCGTCGACCGGTGAAATTTCCACCACGCAAGCGTTTGACAGAGAGATTCAATCTTTTTACCAATTTGAAGTGGTAGTCTTTGATGGTGTCTTCATGGACACCACGACCGTGAATGTCTCCATCAGTGATGTGAATGACGCCGACCCCATATTTGACCTCAGTGAATATTCAGCATCTCTCCCGGAAGATTTCCCTCTCTTGACAGAAATATTGACAGTCTCTGCCACTGATATAGATCAAGGTACGTTAGTACGTTTGTTTGAGTCTAGAGTACTTCTGCCGTAAACTTTTTCAAAAGTTTTCTTGTTTCATAATTGAATTAGGGTAACTAAAGTATATACAGTACAGCAATGAATTTTAATTAGCAGTGGGATTTATTTATAACTAGAAATAATAAGAGAGCCATGAACATGCTATCAACTGATTATTTCCCATTGAGAGAGTAATATTTAATTGTTGCTTTGCTGGATGGTATATTTTCTGCTTAAGGCATATTTGTTCAAACGATTCCTTACGCCCTATCCCCCTCTCTCCCTTCCTCCCTTCTTCACCAAATAATATAATCATAATTTTTTATTTTCAGCATTTATGAAATTTTTATGAATATTTTATTTTCTCCTTTTCATCGATAGTGGATTCCGGTGACATCACCTTCAGATTTGAGTCGCAGCGTAATGTGGAAGGACCGTTCACCCTTGACCTCAACACCGGTCTGTTGGAGATTACCTCTCCTTTAGACCACGAGTTGGAATCCATGTACACGCTGAGTGTGATAGCGGTAGATACGACTGTCGGAGGCATACAGAGGACAGGTACCACCAGCATCCTGATCAACGTCACAGATGTCAACGATAACGGACCTCAGTTTACTCTGAACCCGTACCCCGAAGAGTCGGTAGCAGAGGACATCGGGGAAGGTGTAGCCATTGTCCAGGTAGGCAAAGAAACCTTGTTAATTCTTTTGTGTCTTTTACTAGCCTTCCCCAAAAACCTTGTGGAACATTGCAAAACTTACATGATATATTCAGACTTTTAAATTTAATATGTCATCATGATTTTGAATCCTCATTCAGTCCTTGTATTAAAACCCTTTCATTCATTTTGTAACCTGCAGGTATTTACTACTGATGAAGATACAGAGGTGAACTCTGGTGTGATGTATCGTATCGTCCAGGGTAACATCGGAGGGGTCTTTACGGTCGATGCAGCAGGGGTCATCTCAAGGGGGTCCACCCCTCTGGACAGGGAAACCCTGGACTTTTACCTCCTGGTCGTTGAGGCATTTGATCCCAGCGCTCCAACATTGCCAACAGATTCTGGTGAGTTAATGGAGTGGGGAAATAATCTGAATTGTCATGAGTTTGAAGTATAATTGAAATAAATGTGATGAAAGCAGCATTTGTGACTGGTAGACCTTTAGCAGCAATTTGCAATAAATACAGTTGGATGCACAATGTTAGGTGGGGTGGGGGGGTGGGGTGTGGATGATGGAAGGGGGTCAGTCAGGGGAGGAATGTTTCAGTCACAGGAATTTCCTACAATTAAAGAGACTTGCAAAAACGATATTTTGTCTATTGTGTCTCGTGTTACTGGCTTTCAAGCAGTATTATTCGAATATATTCTAATATTACTTTCGCATTTCTCTTCTGCATCTTCACCAGCTGTGGTCACCATACAAATCACAGATGTCAACGATGTGGTTCCTGAGTTCGTCCAGTCCATCTACTCTCGGTTAGATCTCACGGAAGACGTAGAGATCGGAACGAGAGTCATCAACGTACAGGCTCGGGATATGGACCTCCTTGCAGCAGGAATGGTCCGATATTCTATCATAGCAGGTAAAATATGACTTTCTTCAAGAGAACTTCTTGTTAATTTATCTTTTCAACTTTCTTGACAATTGGAGCTGGTTTTTTATGCTTTAATACTAAATGATTTAATTTTACCTTCCTTGACACCCCTAGGTGACGATCAGGGTTTCTTTGACATTGATCCAACCACTGGAGAGATCAGGACGTCTTCAGAGTTCCCGTCCATCTCCGAGACGATGACCTTTAACCTGACTGTCCAGGCGAGAGATCAGAGCAGTCCATTCAACGTAGGAACCGCGTATGTTGTGGTGAACATTCTAGACGCTGGGGAGATCCCTCCTGTGTTTGTTCTCCCACGATATGAAGCAGATTCTATTGAAAATCTGGGACCTGGTACATTCGTTGTGCAGGTATAAAGTTTTATTTTTGTATTTAAAACAGATTAATGTTGTGTTTATTGAGACTGGTATGCTTGTTTTGTTGTTTTAGGAGATGTCATATCCAGCAGTATGATAACACAGGGCAAATATTTAATGGTCGTACGATCCTCCCAATAATTGTACTGGGACAACCAGTATCAGCCTGGGAGAATGTCCTATGGATGACTAGCTGTTAAAATCAAATTCAGATTGTACATTCCATCACTTTTAAAGATATTGAAAATAAACCAAAATTTGTGATAGGCCAATGTTCCACCGATAGGGGAGCTGTACTGGCCCACAGCTAGCCCACAGCATGTGATTTATTAACCAAACCTAGATATCTCGCCCCCCTTTACCCCTTTGCACCCCCATACAGTGTCATTTTGTTTGACTAACAAATTTGCTGTTCTGACAACCAAAAAGTAAGACCCGGTTGTCAAAGGGACAAACAGTATAATAGCCTTAAAAATTTGCCCTGATGGACACATAGGCTGTCAACTGGTAGCAAAAGAAATCACTGTAAAATACCTCCATTACAAATTGATCTTAGATATGTAAATAATTGTTCTCAGAGGGACATTATGTTAACATCTCATACTATTTGTTTTATTTAAATAATCAAATTTCTTCTTTTATTTATCTTGAAAGGTTCAAGCATTAGTTGAGAACAGGCCAGCTAACCTTCGTTATTCTTTGGATCCAAACGCTCATCCCGATGTTATGATGCATTTTGTCGTTAACGAGACAACTGTAAGTACCCTGTCCTGCTTTGGCAATAGTTTGTGGGAATTAAATCTATTTATCAAATTCAAATAATTGTATTAAACAAACTAGCTACAATAATCTGTAATCTGTTTCTTATTCTTTATCATGATTAATGTATGCCTCATTTGATCAAAATTATGATGTATAAAACGTTAATGAATTTGATCATCCTTTTAGGCCCTGTTGACACTAAAACCTATGTGATGTTTACGTCGCTAATAAGAGTTAAACTCATAAATATTTTCTTTGGATAAATCTTGTTGCAATGATGAAGCATTCCAACACAATTGTTGCAAATATAATGTCATAATTATACATTTTTATGTAAATACACAATTGGTCCTAGTTCATCTTTGTATTTGACATGTTTTACTTTTATTACCGAGAGCAAAGTTTTTACAAAATATTTTTACAAATTTTACTGAGAGCTTTGTTGACTTCACAGACCTCTGCAAAATAAAATGGAACGAAATTCAGTTTCAACTGGAGATTTCATTTCGAGTTCCATTTCATACTTACTGAAGTCATACTGAAGTTGATCTGGCACTAGTGTTAACTGGCCAACCATAATGTCAACAGGTCCATAGAATTTTACAGTATTTAAAGCTTTCAATGCTTTCCTAGCACTTTATAATTTGAGGTAATATGAGCTTTGATAAAATCTTTTTATCAACAAAGTCTCGTGTTTTTGCTTCAGGGTGAAATTATCATCCGGTCCCCTCTGGATCGGGAGGATAACGACTTCTTTGCTTTCACGGTTTTTGCGGAGGGAGAGACCATCTCCAGTTCGACTGCAGTAAGTGTTTTAGAAACATTCTTCTTATTTTGTTAGTGAATGATCTTCTTTCTGTGGCGATTGCGATATACTCCAGAGATCGTCATTACTGAAATTAATCGTATTAAAGATTAATGATAATTGATCAAATATTCTAAATAAGTTTTGATAAAGTCTTTTCAATTGTCTGCCTGAAGGTATTGTTAAACAGGGTTGCTCTTTTTCACCTAAATTAGAATTAATTAGGTAATGTATTTACTAAAGCTGTTGAATACACAGTCATCTGTCACCTTGTGCTTCTGAGGTGCTAATTTATTGCCCACCAAAATATGTAACAAATACTTCCTTTATGAGAATTTGAGAAAATGACAAACCAACACTTTATTAACTGTGAGTTTATTTTGACTATAAACTTTAAAAATGTTACCATGATCATAGATTCGTGAAGGAATTTATGGTACTATCCTACCTATAATACCAAGATCCAATCGCATGATTATTTGACTTTCCCTGCAGGTTTGGGTGACCGTCCTGGACGCCAACGACAACGCTCCCACATTCATCGAGTTCCCCGAGGACGTCACCATAATGGAAGGATCACCAGCACAGACGGTGATCGGGGAAATCAGGACATCGGACTTAGATATCAACCAAAATGCACAGGTAACTTGGGAATCGTGAGCTGGTTCCGCTATCAAATAAAAATTAATTTCTCTGTGAAAATAAAAAAAATTGTAGCACGATTTTCATGAATTGTAAGAATATTAACAGATCAGAAGATCTTGCTTAAGTTTGAAATGCTTCATCCTCTCGCTATCTCGCTCTACCACGAATGAGAACGATGACATATGCATTCAGGAACTAGGGAAATACATGCTGGATTTTTACACAAGAAAATTTGTGTTACAATTTTACACTACGTTGAACACAAGCTGAATGTGAGATCTGTCATGTATATTCGCGAGCTGCCTTGTTGAAATGGATTTAAATACCTTATATTGACTCAAAGTAAGTAGAAAATCTCTATCAAATTGCACTATTTATTTTTCTTTGCAGATCAATTATCGAATAAGTGATGGTAATAGAGAGGGCGCTTTCACTCTGAGGACGACCAGCGAAGGCGTTTCTCTCATCACCACCAGACCCCTCAATCGAGAGTTCACAGACGAATATAACATCACCGTGAGTATTGGAAACTAAGCAAATCAGAAGTTTTAAATTATTTGCACACTCACTCACTCACTGTTCGTCAAGTAATATTTCTGCTTCAGTTGTGTGACTAAGGAAGGACGTTTATTTTACTTGTTATCTGGTAACTACCACCACCACTAATAAAGCAAGCTCTCTCCCTCTCTCACTATATAATTGTATTTGGATATACTTGTCAGTTTCTTCCCAAACCCATTGGTTACGGGTAGGTAGGTCTGTTAAGATGACGCAATGCTTCCATTGTGACTATTAAAGCAGAAAATAATAATTGAAAGACTCTTCTATGGGGCACAATTTTGCAATGGATTCTCCAATTTTCTACTTGAATTCATTTTGACAGAGATCCATCCCAGTTTTAATTTTGAACCGTCTCTTTTCCTCCTCCTTCTCCTCCTCAGATTATAGCATTCGACAGCGGAGAGCCTGTTTTGGAGTCCGCTCAGACAGTTCGCATCTCTGTCGGCGATATTAATGACAATGCACCTCTCTTTACGACCAGCTCCTATAGTGGTGACATCTTCGAGGTAAAATTCAGTATCATCCTAAAAATTAATGTAACGTCTAATTTCCTGATTGAGATTCCTTTAACTTGGCCATTGGTATAATTATCTGTTAAATAGATGATGCCTCCCCCCTCCCTCCCTGCACCCCGATAACTTTCAAGACATTCCAAGCAGTTTGAGTTTCTATTTCCCTATCTAGTATAAGTTTTTTCATGTATTGTCTGTAATATACTTCTTGTGGCTGTTGCTGCCGCGTGATACTTTTAATGACAGGATGTGATAGAATGCTCATTGTTCATCCTTTTCTTACAAATCCTCTTCGCTCTTCCAGAATGTGTTGAGTTCTACCCCCGTGGCTACACTTACCGTGACGGACAGCGATCTCACGGCCACCAACGACCTCATCTTCACCATCATCCAGGGAAACGAGGAAGGCAAATTTACGGTCAATAACCGAGGCGAGGTGACTCTAACCAGCTCCTTGGACAGGGAGACTGTCGACTCTTATCAACTGACCGTTAGGCTGCAGGACCCGAGTTACGATGACCAATACCAGGTTGGTACTGCGCGGTCATGTCTTTGATACAAGTCACTGATTTTAGCTAGAGCTCGGATGGGATGCAATCATAAACCTTAGGATTATTGGTCATGTACATCTACTCCTCAAGAAAGCAAACCCAAGAATAGAAGAAAATTATCCTGCTGAAAGTTTGAGAGTGTTTTATTAAATAATTAATTTGTGGGTCTGCTAGACAGATGTCATGATATTAAGGAAATATTTACTTAAGAAAAACAACATTATGAAGTATATGTTAATAAATTTATAAAAAAAATTATGCTGTGTATTAAATTTGTGCTCAAGTCATTTAACAAAATGTAGGTCATAATCATGCTGCTTAGTCAAAAGTTTCAAACTTTTAAAATTAATTTTCCAGTTTGCTGATTTTTTTTTACTACTATGGAAAGTTTACGGGTACTGAAATTTTGACAGATTATGTTGAAAGAGATGAAGTAATCTCTCTGCTTTGACCTAGCATTATTATTCGTGAGACTCTTTGAGTAAATCTTCCTTGATCTCTTTGACAAAATCACCAAGGTCTTCGTTCCCGTCTACGTCACCGTCCTGGATGAGAACGACAACAGACCGATCTTCGCTCAGGATGCCTACGAAGCTCAAGTCGGAGAGGGATTGAGGTCCGTTATCGTTACTACGGTAGCAGCCACTGATAGAGATCTTGGCGTCAACAGAGAGATTCGCTTTAATGTAACCGGATCAAACTCAGAGTTCTTCACAATTGACCCCATTCAGGTATGGATAAATATCCTTATCACTTCCCCACCTCCCGTGTTATGCTTTATTTCTTAATTGAATCGTCTAGTTTGTAGCACCTTTTTTTTTAACAATAACTCTCTTCTTTGCAAGTTTTGTCTTCACATGTAATAGTGTGGTAGAAGTGAACATGAAACACTTTATAGTTAATACCACTCTCGTGTGCTTTTCGTCGTGTTATATAGTGTAAAGTGACAATATTTGCTTCTGTTTCAAGGGTCATCTGTTGACAGACACAGAGCTGGACAGAGAAGCCCTGGACGCGTACATAGTGGTCATCACAGCTACTGACCAAGCAGCAGACCCGATGGAGAGACTCACATCTACAACCACGGTAAAGAATTATTGATACATAAGTGATGATATTTTCATAAAACAGTGTCGTGTACATGAAAACAACTTCTGTTTGTAGATGGGTTTCAAAGAATGTGAACTTGTGGGAGACAAGGATAGGGAATAGGAGGGAGAGTGGAGGGATAAATAGCTTTACTAGTGCTTGATAATTATGAGATATTTCACCTTGAGGTTCATTTTCATGATGGTTGATCATAGTAGTTTACTCTTTGTACTATCACAATAAAGTCACAAACTGACATCTACAACCACGGTAAAGAATTATTGATACATAAGTGATGATATTTTCATAAAACAGTGTCGTGTACATGAAAACAACTTCTGTTTGTAGATGGGTTTCAAAGAATGTGAACTTGTGGGAGACAAGGATAGGGAATAGGAGGGAGAGTGGAGGGATAAATAGCTTTACTAGTGCTTGATAATTATGAGATATTTCACCTTGAGGTTCATTTTCATGATGGTTGATCATAGTAGTATGCTCTTTGTACTATCACAATAAAGTCACAAACTGACATCGTCAACCACAGTAAAGAATAATTGAAATATTCATTGATGCTATATTCATACTAAAGTGTCATGTACATGAGAACAACTTCAGTTTATATATAGGTATGAAAGATGTTAATTAACTTAGTTTGGGAGAGGAAGATGGGGAAGAGGAAGGAGGAAGAGAGGATGGAGAAATGAGGGGGTTAAATAGTTTTTACTAGTGCTTGATAGTCATTTTACCTTGAGGTGCATTTACATGGTTGATCATGGTAGCCACTCTGTATAGTATCCCAGTGAAGTCAATTTGGAAATTAGGAATTTATTGAAAGGAATGAACTCTCCTCACAGGCTGGCCACACTATATGATCTGCAAAAAGGACATTGATTCCACCATCAATGCAGTGACACCCATCAATTTTCCCATTAATGTTATATGCTTCTAAGAGCCATAAACCCAATGGAAGAAGGGGGGGAGGGGGAGAAGAAGGGCTTGTACATTTGAGCTAAGGTCAAAGCTGGTGGTATTTGCAGACCATGTAGTAATTTTTTCTTAAGCAATATATCATGATAGAGACTTTCTCTCTTTGTACTCCCAGTCAAATGCCCTACCCATCCCCTTACCCACCTTAGATGAAATGTCTCGTTACACCACTGACGAAACTTGATTAACTTTAATCAAAATATATCAACTCTCTACAGGTTACTGTATCCGTCACGGACATCAACGACTCACCTCCAGCCTTCACGGCTCAGCAGTACGGGCCTTATTCCATCCTGGAAGAATCTATTAATGCTTTCATCGACACCATCCAAGCCACAGATCCAGATCTTGGTAGTGGTGGAATGGTCACCTTCTCTCTCATTGGGGAATTTAGAGGTAAGTTAGTCTTTTGCAAATAATTATGTGGTATCCTGTTTTTTTTTTGTAAAATAAATCATTGAAAAGGATTCAAAGTAATTAGGTTGTATTCTGGAGAATAATTTAACATTTCAAATTGTGGAAATTAATTTAAGAAATCAACAACAACAACTAATATTTCATGTTTTTTCATTTGTCTCTTGCCCTGACAGATTATTTTAGGCTGAATCCATCTACTGGGCTCCTAACAGTGAACCCTAACAGACCTCTGGACTATGAAGAACAGCAACAGATAAACATCACTATAGTGGCCAGGGATGCAGAAGGTCTTCAGTCTACGGTAAGCAAACAATGATCATAATACTAACAGAAGATTGGTTTAATATTTCTCGCTTTTGTTATCATGGTTAATCCTTCTAAAGTTATAGTAAGTAGCTGCGTTATGCATGATGCAATAGCAATATAGCTTTTGATGATCAGTGAAGGGATATGTGCAATATATTATCTTGCCTGTCACAACACGGTGTGTATGAAGCATCCAGTTAATGCTCAAAATGTTTGCTATAAACTGTCAGACAGTCGACAGTGAGTTTATCTTGTGTGTCAGCTAGCATCCTTGAAAGGACTACTTCAAGTGACTTCTTGAAGGGACCTTCAAATGTCCAAAAATGTATTATCACAACTTTTACATGATTTTTTATGTTCATCCGTGTGACTACATTGAACAAGTATTTGGTGGAATAATTGTCGTTTTTATCTCATTGTCTTGAGGATGACTGAAATACCACAAAGAATCTCTTTAATTATGTCAGTGATGAGCCTTGGGTAAAAAAAATCACAGAACCTTGCAAAAATTGCGGTATAGGCTCCAGTTTGCATACGTTACAGTGTGTTAGGATAATAGTATTTGTCCCCGAGGTAGAAAAGAAATCACGGATATTCCTCGAATTCGCAGAAAAAGCTCATGCCTGCTATGTGTTGAGACAACATTTGTCATCTGAAGTTCTCTCCCAAATACATGCTGAAAAACAACTATGTTTTTTTATAGGATAAAAATTTGGTGATTAACTTTCTCTTTCTGTTTTGCTATTGATCCACCAGAGAGACGTAACTATTAACGTTATCAATATTAACGACAACAATCCACGATTCGAGGGAGCACCCTACACGTTCACCATCAGTGAGAATGTTACCATAGGAACACTGGCATTTATCGCCGTAGCAACCGATGCCGACCTGGGACCTCCCGGTGTGGTGACCTACAGCATCGTCGATGGCAACACAAATAACGTCTTCTGGATAAACCCAGATGTAAGTGACTTTCCTAACAGTTTATAAGTTGTATCAATTTGTTACTGTTAAGGATGTCTATAAAGAAAAGTAAAAATACTTAAAAGTACTTTTTTGGGGGGAGGAATGTTTGGTCACCTTTCATAAAATATTAAACTCATATTGGAGTAAATTCTACCATCCTTGTCAGGTGAAAGTATGCAGGAAAGCTGCTAAATTAAGTTTTAGCAAATTGTCGGTTTCACCTTTAGCTGTGAAGTAATTTCTTTCAGATTAAGATACTTTCTAAACAAAATTTATTTTATATTATATATATTTAAATTTATTATATAAATTTATTGATATATTACTAATATCACATAGTTTTATCACTTTTCTAGTGAAGACTTCCATTATTTAACATTTAACTAAACTTTACTACGGTTATATAGTCTTGATTTAGAATAACTGTTTTGGTTTGATACTGCAAAGACTCCAGGTCACTTTAGTTTCATAATTTAAGGGGGCTTTAATCAAAACATTTTGGGGAAAATAGCTTTTATCAAATATTATTTCAATAAAGAAGTTTAGAGACATTCAGTAAACTGCTAATCCATTTTGTATGAATACTTTGTGAAGCCATTGTCATTGTGTTTATGAAATCCAAATTTATGAAAAAGTATTTCAAATTTTATTCCTGCACAGAATGGAGAAATTTACATCAACAAGACTCTGGACAGAGAGACCATCGCCAGCTACGACCTGGTCATAGAAGCTAATGACAACCCTGTCAACCCAGACGATACCAGAACGGTAAGATAGATTACGTTCCTGCCACTGAACTATCACGACCAAGTGATGTCTGCATGCATTGATATATTACAGAATTTGAAATGTTCGATATTCTACCACTCATGTAAAGTTTAAACTGGTCAGGTTATGCTGTTAGAGACAAGAACCGCCGAATAGTTTGCCCGAAATAAATGGAAACTAAAAGACATCCGATGTCTTGTAAAGCTTGAAACGAGTTTCCAGTATGAGGCTGTGATGAGACGTCCTAAGTCTAATTGTCATATAACCAATCACACTGTTATATTATAGGCCAATCAGATAAGATGCTGGTTAGCCAATTACATCTTATGTTATCTCATTAAGTATGTAAGTATAAATACTCATGTACGCTACTGTACTATGACTCTCCATGCTTGCTGCTACTCCTTACGGTTATACCCTACACTTCATTGTTTATGGTTATTTACGTTACGTGAAATATATGTTCAAGAATCAAGAATGACTTTTCCTTCATTATATTGACGTCTTCCTGAACATTAAATATGACATGGTGGCAGCGATGTGAAGAATAGTTGTGATTTCTTTAAGCATTTTTGGTTTTCCTGCTTTTCACAGACGACAACGAGCTTGACCATTACAGTGTCCGATGCTGACGATGTACCCCCAACCTTTCCCTCCGATCGATATCTAGGCACCATTCTGGAAAACTCGTTCATCGGTACTCTAGTATCTATGGTATGTTTTTCATTTTATTCATGCTGTCGTGCAAATACTGTGCTAAAAGTAGTAGCGCTTACACATTCTGATAACAATAATAAAAAGCTGGAAGATATAGACATATTTCTAAGACATATTTTTATACCGTGGAACATTCTGTCAGATTTTATGCTATTTGTTTTGTGTTTGTTTATTCTTTATGGGAAGTATCATTTATTTTTCATATCTGTACAATTTTAATTCTTTTTCTTTTAAGGATCGACCTATCAGAGCTGTCGATTCTGATGAGGTCAGTGTTATCATGTATGTCATTAGAGGGAATGACTCAGCAGCTTTCATCATCGAACCACTATCAGGTAAAAGATTTTTTCGTCAGCACTGATTTGGTGACTAAAGTCATCTTGTCTGCAAATGTTTAGGCTGACATTGAAAAGTAGTATTATTCTATTTATTATTTAACTTATTAAATATAATTGTGTTTATTTGATTTTACTCAATAGGTAATTATTAATATTCCAAACAGTCACTTCATGACTTGTGCTTCAGTAAAGTTCTATCACTTGAGACGTTATATGATCAATTTTGCGAAACGCACAAACCCTGCTCTAAGAATGCATTGCGCGATAATATTCAATTCCGAGTATTTGAAAATTAACGTGCATATTCTTACTTGTCGATTCATTTGTTTTAATGTACAATCCTTTCTTTCTGTAATAAAAAGTTGATATTGCTTCTCTCATAAACTGTCTAAAATATATAAATGTCTGTATCTTCCCTGAAGGCGAGCTGAGGTCCTCAGAAGTGTTTGACCGAGAGGTCAAAGCAATGTACACATTTACTGTGATTGCTACAGACTCACAGGGCAGTTATGCAGAAGCAGAGGTCGTCGTTACGGTTCTCGATGCTAACGATAACGAACCAGTACTGGACTTGAGTGAATATAATTACACTATCCCAGAGGGCTCTGTTCCAGGTAAACTATCTCGCCGTCATGTCTTACTGTGTGTGCCTGGCATGCTTAACTCCATGATGTTTTCATTAACTAATATATAATAATAATAACAATAGTAATTATGTATAAATTATGTAGCGGTTTACTTGAAATAATATCTTAAACCATGCGCAGGTTATAAGTGTCATGGTTGCAGCTTGTTCCAAGTCACTGATGGCAATTTCTAGTTTCAATCTAAACTGGATCTTTCTGCATGGGACACAAGACTCTCACTAAACTTTAGAACACTGTCTATGCTTAATACGTATTATGTGACTTTGCTTGAAAATTAAATTATGCATCTGGCAATAGGTACGGTACATTTCGTGCTCAATACATCTCATGGATGTAATATGGACTTGCTATGACCTAAAATGTTGTAAGTTTGTCAATCTGCATATATCTTTAAGTCTTCCATATACTTCAATCTGTTTGTAAGTAAGGAAAGTTCAGACTCAGAATACGGCATGTCCTAAAATGTGTCATGCCTGCCAAAATTTAATCTCACTTGTCAGGTTAATGTTGATGACCCTGTGGACGAGACAGTTACTAGAGACAATTAAGTGGGTGTTCAAATGGTTTTAAAATGCTAAGACTAAAACAGTCTCCTGTTTAATGAAACTGGCAGGATCTTGTTCATTGGGATAGTATTAGGTTCACTTACGAGGAATAGACATTATTCAAGTATCAAATCCTAATGATAAATTGATCAATGTTTCCTTCATTCTGTGATTTCATCTATGTCAACTGCTTTATTTCGTGAGCAGATATATCCCTCCTTGTTAGTTATAATTCCAACCGTTGTTTAATTCCTGTTTCTTGCAGGTTCTCTCGTCGGTCAGTTGACAGCTACCGACGGTGATGGACATGCCGTTAGGTTCTCCATCATTACAGGAGCAGAAGATAAATTTATCATTGACCCGGAGACTGGCTGGATTTCTGTGAGTAAAAGAAAGGAAAAATTAAAATCACACTAAGTGGTCTCTGAGTCAACAAGCTTATTAGATATATAACATCTGTTATATATCGTGTCTTTAATTGCAACGTGTTAATGCCTTCGAGTAGATATTAAATAGCGATGAATTTGTATGAATAATACGCTGCTTGCATCTCATTCTCTTATTAAATAACCATGTGAAGAAGAATTGTACAAGAAGTCTATTGAAAACTTACAAATCAAGTTGGTTTTACCTCGATGGTTTGAAATATCCCTGATTTAATTTAAAGTTTACAAAATTCTTATATAAAACCCTTTTTTCCCCCTTTTCACAGGTGGCCCCCAGGGCAGTACTCGACAGGGAACAGACACCCTCGTACACCCTGACCGTGTCGGTGACGGACCAAGGCTCACCCCAAATGACCACAACGGGCACCGTGGTCATAGACCTCTCTGACATCAACGACAGCCCACCGACATTCACAGAGACCGAGACCACGGTCAGAGTATCTGAATCGGAGGTTACACGTACGATCAACGTCTTCATAGCCAACGATCCCGACCTGAACGCTATGGTGAGATATCTGATAGATTCCGTCATTGTCCTGGATCAGAATGGCCGAGACGTCACCTCGGAGATCGACTCCTCCGGCTGGTTCAGCATCGACGCAGTAACCGGAGAACTGACGTTGATCGAACAGATCGATCGCGAAGCGGTCAGCGAGATCAACGTGGTGATATCGGCCGTCGACGAGAACGGAGTCGATCCGGAGACGAGAACCAGTAATCCCGACGGTAAGAAAGCATTTGATGATATTTTTATCTAATTTAATGTTTTAAGTAATTTTATTATTTAAGAAAAAGTTGGAAATATTACTTTATAAGTTAAGACTTGCAGGTTTTTAGATATGATTTTGACATTGGTTGGTTGGTTGTCCTTGTTACTAAGACATGAGTTGATTTGAGATTGTATAATGCTAAAACGGTACAGAACAAGTTCAGATCGCTGGATTTTTATTTAGCTTAAATGTTCTCAAACTATCGATTACACAGAGACTTGTTGACCATGTAAATGCAGCTTTCTAAAGTAGGCTACAATTTGTAGTCTAAGGATTGTGTAATATTTATCTTGAAATGTGGTTGGTATTCTGTGGAGGTAACTGAGCGCTCCTCTTACTGAAATATCTCATTGAAAGTGCAGTTCGTCTGACAGTTTAAGCATACAATGCAATAAACAACTGATAGTCCTTCATATAATGTATATTCAACACCATAGAACAAAAATTCTGATAAGAAGCCTGTACTGCAAGAGAAAAACATCAATATCAACCAATGTGAAAAGAAAACGCCTTTAAATTTTTAACCTATCATTATGATCTTCCCTTCCTAAAGCAAATACCACCCGAGTCCACAGTTTTTGGCATAAAACATGGGAGATTGAATATCTACCCCTTTTGATAATGCATAGCAATACTGAACGCTCCGCTGCACAAATTCATAATTAAACAGACAGTGTATTATTTCAGTGGTCAAGCCAAACTTGTCTTCATACAGGAAAGAAGTGCTGGCAATTAGAGCACTTGTGTTTACAATCATACAGTTGGCTGGTCAATTAATTAGGTTCACTAAATGATGAATCCTAATGGCAGTAGTTTGGGGTAGTATATGCTATCAAGTAACAAATTATAAATTCTCGAGTGAATCTGAGGAGGACTGTTTTATCTAGTGGCAAGCTTGACCATCATGATCACAAGTCTTTAAATATATCTTTATATATCTTTTCCCAGTTTATTTTAATAAATTTTAATTGTTTTTTCTCTTCAGCTGAGGTTCAGATCATAATTACAGACACAAATGACAATGCTCCTGCAATTCAACCAATCAGGGTCACCGTGTTACAGGAGCAGTCATCAGAGGGTACCATCATCACCACGGTGGTAGCCAATGATCCTGACCAGGGAGATGGCGGGATGGTGACCTACAGCATATTGAATCAAGGCGACCTACCTGTCTCAATCGATCCCGATACTGGTGAGTTAACTGGATCTTCGATCATTTGATAATTGGATCATTTGAGAAGTAGGGATTTTGTTTCCTTTGATTGTTTCATATTAATAGAAATTAATGCCCCCCAAAAAATTAATATAAATCAAAGGAGAGATTTTCCAATTTTCTTGTCAGTGGGAATAGCTCTTGGACCTGTTGGATGATCCAGCCCGATAAGCGACTCATAATGACTGCCTTCTTATATGATTATGCTTTTTTAAAAAAATTTAAAAACTTTTTTAAAATGATACAACTGGTAATGGATATAGAAGACGATGATCGCACAAAAATTATTGTTTTTTTCTTTCCAGGTGTGATTACCATCAGCGAGGTCATAGACAGAGAGGACATCTCCTGGGTTAACTTCACCGTTGTGGTCAGCGACAGCGGAGAACCGGCTCTCACCAGCACGGTCGACGTCAACCTCAGAGTGACCGATATCAACGACAACAATCCAAGCTTCAATCAGACCATGTACGTCTCCATGGTCAACGAGAGCTCGTCTGTCGGCGAGTGTTTCACGTTCATCGTAGCCAGCGACGCGGACGCGGGGGACTTTGGTGCCGTCACGTACACACTGACCGGAGGAGACGGCCTCTTTGAGATTAGCTCAGAAACGGTAAAGAGATAAACCATGGCCGAATATAAAGTTTTATAGTCAGATGAGAAAGAACTCATGTCTGTGTGACCAAAGTCGGGCATTGCCAGCGGCCACAATTGCTTATTTTGATGGGCTAGAGCCATGCTCCCAAATAATGACTTTTCACCATCTTTTAAATATGAAGCTATTAAGTACATGATTAAGCACAAGATATGATTAAGCATGCACATAGAGATTAAGCACATATAAGCACATATAGATAAGATTAAGCACATGATTAAGCACAAGATATTTAGCACATGCTCAATAACTTTCAGAACTATATTCCTGTTGGGTACTAGCTGCAGCACAGGGTAGACCACTGTGGGTACAAGAGCTGTTGCAACTGCGATTGAACCTTCGGCTAGCCAAAGTGTAACCTTCTCTCTTGCGAAGAATCAAAATACTGCAAAGAATTAAATCTCTAATGTTGCAGAAAAATAGTAACAAGCTGGCCATAAGAAACAATGTGGTTATAACCTGCTGTGATATTGTGAGACTATCGCACAACTACTGATAATGAGTAACCAGTACGTAACAAAGCATTTATACTGACTATAATAATATGAAACTAAATTGTGACCTTGTTCTTATTTTTTTTCTTTCTTTTTATCCTTCATTTAGGGAGAAGTATGTCTTCTGGGCAGGTTGGACAGGGAGATGGTGAATCAGTACACTCTCATCATCACAGCCAAGGACAATCCCGCAGGCTCCTCCAATAACAGAAGAGAAACATCCACCACGGTAAGTGAGAAAAATTACATCTTTTGTTGATTTCCAAATTTGTCGTTTTTTTTTTTTTCACATAATTCCCATTCCTGTTCTTAATGCTTAGATAAGTCTGTAACATTTCAGGTTGAAAGACATCTTAAGAGTTATTTTTTTATCTTAGCTCACCTTCCTAAAACTACATTTCACAGATACGAACTGGTTCAAAGAGTATAAGTGTAAAAATTAAAAGGTGATCAAGGTTCCAGAAGATATAATATGATATCTCTAAAATTGATACTAATAAAGTTATGTCACACTTCTTATTCAATAATTATGATGAAATTTTTGAAAAATTTAAGGAAAACCATTTGAAACGCATCGATGTTCTGCTTCAGAGATGATAGCCCCAGCCTGTTTCCATCGAGGAATGCTGGGTCTCCTAATCTCCATGAACTGTTAATTTAAATAGTACAGTTTGATTTTTTTTTGCTGTAATGTCATTTATTTTTCAATTGCTTTTTTGACCAATCATGGCTGCCTTCTTCCTTCTCCAGCTGATTGTTGATGTCACAGATACAAACGAATTTGCTCCG
>KN883931.1:115693-135596 GCA_000934455.1 Apostichopus parvimensis
TAATATATAATAATAATTATAACAACAAGAATAACATATATTTATATAGCGGGCTACTTGAAATAATATCTCAAAGGATGCACAGGTTTTAAGTGTCATGGTTTCAGATTATTCCAAGTCACTGGTGGCGATTTCTAGTTTTAATCCAAACTAGATCTCTCTGCATCGGGTCACAAGCATGTTACATCATCATTTGCAATGACTGTAGCAGTTAACTTTAATGATACTTAAGTACACTGTCTATGCTTAATTACGGATTATGAGACTTTGCTTGAAAATTAAATCATGCATCTGGCAATAGGTACGATACATTTCGTGCTCAATACATCTCATGGATGTAATATGGACTTGCTATGACCTAAAATGTTGTAAGTTTGTCAATCTGCATATATCTTCCATATACTTCAATCTGTTTGTAAGAAAGGAAAGTTCAGACTCAGAATATGGCATATCCCAAAATGTGTCATGCCTGCCAAAATTTAATCTCACTTGTCAGGTTAATGTTGATGACCCTGTGGATGAGACAGTTACTAGAGACAATTAAGTGGGTGTTCAAATGGTTTTAAAATGCTAAGACTAAAACAGTCTCCTGTTTAATGAAACTGGCAGGATCTTGTTCATTGGGATAGTATTAGGTTCACTTACGAGGAGTAGACATTATTCAAGTATCAAATCCTAATGATAAATTGATCAATGTTTCCTTCATTCTGTGATTTCATCTATGTCAACTGCTTTATTTCGTGAGCAGATATATCCCTCCTTGCTAGTTATAATTCCAACCGTTGTTTAATTCCTGTTTCTTGCAGGTTCTCTCGTCGGTCAGTTGACAGCTACCGACGGCGATGGACATGCCGTTAGGTTCTCCATCATAACAGGAGCAGAAGATAAATTTATCATTGACCCGGAGACTGGCTGGATTTCTGTGAGTAAAAAAAAGGAAAAATTAAAATCACACTAAGTGGTCTCTGAGTCAACAAGCTTATTAGATATATAACATCTGTTATATATCGTGTCTTTAATTGCAACGTGTTAATGCCTTCGAGTAGATATTAAATAGCGATGAATTTGTATGAATAATACGCTGCTTGCATCTCATTCTCTTATTAAATAACCATGTGAAGAAGAATTGTACAAGAAGTCTATTGAAAACTTACAAATCAAGTTGGTTTTACCTCGATGGTTTGAAATATCCCTGATTTAATTTAAAGTTTACAAAATTCTTATATAAAACCCTTTTTTCCCCCTTTTCACAGGTGGCCCCCAGGGCAGTACTCGACAGGGAACAGACACCCTCGTACACCCTGACCGTGTCGGTGACGGACCAAGGCTCACCCCAAATGACCACAACGGGCACCGTGGTCATAGACCTCTCTGACATCAACGACAGCCCACCGACATTCACAGAGACCGAGACCACGGTCAGAGTATCTGAATCGGAGGTTACACGTACGATCAACGTCTTGATAGCCAACGATCCCGACCTGAACGCTATGGTGAGATATCTGATAGATTCCGTCATTGTCCTGGATCAGAACGGCCGAGACGTCACCTCGGAGATCGACTCCTCCGGCTGGTTCAGCATTGACGCAGTAACCGGAGAACTGACGTTGATCGAACAGATCGATCGCGAAGCGGTCAGCGAGATCAGCGTGGTGATATCGGCCGTCGACGAGAACGGAGTCGATCCGGAGACGAGAACCAGTAATCCCGACGGTAAGAAAGCATTTGATGATATTTTTATCTAATTTAATGTTTTAAGTAATTTTATTATTTAAGAAAAAGTTGGAATTATTACTTTATAAGTTAAGACTTGCAGGTTTTTAGATATGATTTTGACATTGGTTGGTTGGTTGTCCTTGTTACTAAGACATGAGTTGATTTGAGTTTGTATAATGCTAAAACGGTACAGAACAAGTTCAGATCGCTGGATTTTTATTTAGCTTAAATGTTCTCAAACTATCGATTACACAGAGACTTGTTGACCATGTAAATGCAGCTTTCTAAAGTAGGCTACAATTTGTAGTCTAAGGATTGTGTAATATTTATCTTGAAATGTGTTTGGTATTCTGTGGAGGTAACTGAGCGCTCCTCTTACTGAAATATCTCATTGAAAGTGCAGTTCGTCTGACAGTTTAAGCATACAATGCAATAAACAACTGATAGTCCTTCATATAATGTATATTCAACACCATAGAACAAAAATTCTGATAAGAAGCCTGTACTGCAAGAGAAAAACATCAATATCAACCAATGTGAAAAGAAAACGCCTTTAAATTTTTAACCTATCATTATGATCTTCCCTTCCTAAAGCAAATACCACCCGAGTCCACAGTTTTTGGCATAAAACATGGGAGATTGAATATCTACCCGTTTTGATAATGCATAGCAATACTGAACGCTCCGCTGCAAAAATTCATAATTAAACAGACAGTGTATTTTTTCAGTGGTCAAGCCAAACTTGTCTTCATACAGGAAAGAAGTGCTGGCAATTAGAGCACTTGTGTTTACAATCATACAGGTGGCTGGTCAATTAATTAGGTTCACTAAATGATGAATCCTAATGGCAGTAGTTTGGGGTAGTATATGCTATCAAGTAACAATTTATAAATGCTCGAGTGAATCTGAGGAGGACTGTTTTATCTAGTGGCAAGCTTGACCATCATGATCACAAGTCTATAAATATATCTTTATATATCTTTTCCCAGTTTATTTTAATAAATTTTAATTGTTTTTTCTCTTCAGCTGAGGTTCAGATCATAATTACAGACACAAATGACAATGCTCCTGCAATTCAACCAATCAGGGTCACCGTGTTACAGGAGCAGTCATCGGAGGGTACCATCATCACCACGGTGGTAGCCAATGATCCTGACCAGGGAGATGGCGGGATGGTGACCTACAGCATATTGAATCAAGGCGACCTACCTGTCTCAATCGATCCCGATACTGGTGAGTTAACTGGATCTTCGATCATTTGATAATTGGATCATTTGAGAAGTAGGGATTTTGTTTCCTTTGATTGTTTCATATTAATAGAAATTAATGCCCCCCAAAAAAGTAATATAAATCAAAGGAGAGATTTACCAATTTTCTTGTCAGTGGGAATAGCTCTTGGACCTGTTGGATGATCCAGCCCGATAAGCGACTCATAATGACTGCCTTCTTATATGAAATTATGCTTTTTTAGAAAAATTTAAAAACTTTTTTAAAATGATACAACTGGTAATGGATATTGAAGACGATGATCGCACAAAAATTAATGTTTTTTTCTTTCCAGGTGTGATTACCATCAGCGAGGTCATAGACAGAGAGGATATCTCCTGGGTTAACTTCACGGTTGTGGTCAGCGACGCCGGAGACCCGTCTCTCACCAGCACGGTCGACGTCAACCTCAGAGTGACCGATATCAACGACAACAATCCAAGCTTCAATCAGACCATGTACGTCTCCATGGTCAACGAGAGCTCGTCTGTCGGCGAGTGTTTCACGTTCATCGTAGCCAGCGACGCGGACGCGGGGGACTTTGGTGCCGTCACGTACACACTGTCGGGAGGAGACGGCCTCTTTGAGATTAGCTCAGAAACGGTAAAGAGATAAACCATGGCCGAATATAAAGTTTTATAGTCAGATGAGAAAGAACTCATGTCTGTGTGACCAAAGTCGGGCATTGCCAGTGGCTGCAATTGCTATATTTGATCGACTGGAGCTGTGCCCCCTAAATAATGACTTTTCACCATCTTTCAAATATGAAGCTATTAAGTACATGATTAAGCACAAGATATGATTAGGCACATATAGATTAAGCACCTATAAGCACATATAGATAAGATAAAGCTCATGATTAAGCACAAGATATTTAGCACATGCTCAATAACTTTCAGAACTATATTCCTGTTAGGCACTAGCTGCAGCACACCGTGGACCACCGTGTGTTTAAGGGCTGTTGAAACTGCGGTTGGACCTTCGACTAGCCAAAGTGTAACCTTCTCGCTTTGCGAAGAATCAAAATACGGCGAAGAGTTAAATCTATAATGTTGACGAAAAATAGTAAACAGCTGGCCATTAAAAAACAATGTGGTTATACCTGCTGTGATATTGTGAGACTATCTCACAACTACTGATATAGAAAATGAGTAACCAGTACGTAACAAAGCATTTATACTGACAATAAAAATATGAAGCTAAAATGTGACCTTTTACTTGTTTTTTTTTCTTTCTTTTTATCCTTCATTTAGGGAGAAGTTTGTCTTCTGGGCAGGTTGGACAGGGAGATAGTGAATCAGTACACTCTCATCATCACAGCCAAGGACAATCCCGCAGGCTCTTCCAATAACAGAAGAGAAACATCCACCACGGTAAGTGAGAAAAATTACATCTTTTTGTTGATTTCCAAATTTGTCGGTTTTTTTCTTTTCACATTTCCATTCCTGTTCTTAATGCTAAGATAAGTCTGTAACATGTTCAGGTTGTTAAACATCTCAAGAGTTATTTTTGATCTTAGCTCAACTTCCTAAAACTACATTTCACAGATACGAACTGGTATAAGTGAGTATAAGTGTAAAAATTAAAAGTTGATCAAGGTTCCAGAAGATATAATATGATATCTAAAATTGATACTAATAAAGTCATGTCACACTTCTTATTCAATAATTATGATGAAATTTTTGAAAAATTTAAGGAAAACCATTTGAAACGCATCGATGTTCTGCTTCAGAGATGAAAGCCCCAGCCTGTTTCCATCGAGGAATGCTGGGTCTCCTAATCTCCATGAACTGTTAATTTAAATAGTACAGTTTGATTTTTTTTTGCTGTAATGTCATTTATTTTTCAATTGCTTTTTTGACCAATCATGGCTGCCTTCTTCCTTCTCCAGCTGATTGTTGATGTCACAGATACAAACGAATTTGCTCCGACTGCAAACCCTGAGTTCCCATTTGACCTTCCAGAAGGGGAACCCCCTGGTACGGTGGTGGGAGAGATCACAGCCATTGATCCAGATAGTCCAGACACACCCCTCATCTATATCATCTCAGATATTCAGCCGCCTGGTAAGTCAAAGAATGATTTCAGTAAAAAACATGTACCGGTCATTAATTGTGTGCATGAAACAGTGACTGATTGCAAACTTTTAGTGTGCATGGACGAAAGTCATTAGTATAAGGAATTGGATGGGCTCTGGGAATGTGGTGGAGGGGGTCGGAGGTTTGGGGAGGGGGGCAGGGTTAAGTCAATACGAAGAAATAACCTATAATTGTTTTCCCTTGGTTTGTTCGCTTGCTCAGTCCATTAAAGTTGGAGGGTGAATGTAGATATGCAAGAATCTCTTTTGAAGAAACAAGATCACATAATAACGTTTCATTAACCTTAGCTAATAATATGTTAGCAATATCCAAGTTTTTGTGACAAACTAATGAATGTTTATGTAATAACCAAACTTGAAGTCTAACAAATTTTGTTTTTTTTTCCTCTTATTTGGTTTTTGCAAAGGCTGAGAATTATCTTCCCTTTGTGATTTCAATCTTAAACAGGACAGCCACCTGTGTGATTTTACGACTTTTATAGTATTTTTCAAGCATTAATTTGTAAACATTGTGTAAAACTTGATAGAACACTCCAGTATTCTTTGACATGAAGATACTGTGACATTAGATGTTAACCACTTTGTGTGATTGTGATTTCTTGATATACATTTTTCAACAGGATCCGAAGGTATATTTACAATCGACAGTGAAACGGGAGAGATTATTCTGATTGGTGAAATTGACTCTGATAATGCTTCCTTCAGTGACGAATACCGAATCAACATTATCGTTAGTGGTTTGATTGCTTTGTTTTTCCTCGGTATACATTGGTTGCTCATTAGAAACAGTTTCTATGGTTACACATAAAGAAATTTCTCATAGAAATTCTAAGGATGAATCATTTCATTATTCTCTTTTTATAATTGAATTTTCTAAATCAAGTTGGTTTCACAAAATATTTTTTGAACCCATTGAATTACATTTCAAATTATTCTAAATATAAATGTTTTGTCTCAGAATAACCTTGTAAGGCCTTTTTTTTATAGTGCTTTAGGCCCCAATTTGCATTAGATAGAGAGCACAATGTTGAACCCCAGCAATCAGTGTTAAATTTGTAATGTAAACGTGGATTGGACTCCCAAGATTTGAACTGCCATAGATTAGGATCATGGAAGGATCGAACCCAGCTGTTGGTCAAGATTTGTAAAAGCAGCTTACGATTGACGCAGGATCAGTGGTGTCCTTTAACCTCCATAGTTCATTTGTTAAGCCTGTAATTTCACAAAATATCAGCAGTCATTATTCGCAGTGCAGCACATCACACATCTTATGGTTGTATACTTTTTCTTATAGTTAAAGAAAGAGTTTGCTAACTTATAAATCTGCTAGTTTAATTACTTGTTTTAATTTAGTTGTTTTATGTTTAAATTTCCCTTCAGATTTCTGACGGTGGTAATCCAGAGAGGACGACCACCGTCGTATCGGTGATCACCATATTGGATTTAAACGACACTCCACCATCTTTCGGTCAAGGTTTTTACAACGTCAGCGTAAGTGAGGACTTTGACACGAAGAATCCTGTGATTACGTTGTCCGCAACGGATCCAGATGAGAATACCGCCCTCACCTACCGGATCACCCGCGGTAACGAAGATTCCTCTTTCCTCATCTCATGTAAGTATCTCAGTATTTTATCGTTTGTTATTGGAGTACTGGAAGAGCGCCCTCTCTGACTCCCCCATCTTGACCATGTGTAACACTTGCCATTAAAGGCATTGAAGACTCGCCCCAAACCGCGTGCGGCCATCTGCTAAAGTTAATTTTTTGTTGCTTGCAAGTGACGTTTTGTTTGTGTCGCTACAAAATGCAGACAGTAGTGAAACGTGATACCTTGTTATCTGTAGCTGGGCCTGAGATGTCCATCGCTGTATCGTTTATACACTGTGCTGTGGGTATTGACCGCATCTGTATGTACTGACTGTACACTAGTGTCTTATTATCGACGGTAGTAAGTTCTGTGTGTAATTTCTGGGATCAATGGTGGTGTCTAACACTTCTGTTACACCTCATTCGAAACTAGGTCAGATTACCGGCATTAGACGTTTCTTTTTGTGCAAGTCTTCACATCCTTTAAACATCAAAATAACTTGTGATATTAGCTGTGTAATCTGTAAATATGTTGCTTGTCTTGACAATATTTTGTGTAGACAATGAATGTGTATTAGTGTTAGCAAGTTTTCTATCAATGTGACATTTTGTCATGTCAGAAACAGAAGATTTGACAGAAGGGTGGGGATGTTTGGGGGTAGGGGTGGGGTACGTTGTATTGTTGTGACAAGCTGCTGGTATATCTAAGAATACAATCTTTGTTGTATTTTAATATAATTCACCTTCAGACAAGTTTTCTATCTATCTGTAAGTTTTTGCTGTCGGAATTCATTTTGCGATTAATTGGGCATAATTTTGTCATGGACTATTTAATAATTATTGGTAAGATAGTAAGTTGAAACAAGACTCCCTGGTAGATGAATACAATTATTGTTGCATTTTGAATAAACCAATTTTATAATGTGCAAGCTTTTCCATAATGGTGTAACTTCTTCAAGGAATCTTCAATATTAATTGATTATCAAATAATTGCAGCTGACACTGGTGAAATTAGATTACTCGGGACATTTGACCACGAAACCCGTCAGCTCTATGAATTGACCGTATCAGTGACCGATCAGGGTGGTCTGGTATCTACGGCCGTCGTCGATATACACGTGACGGATGTCAATGACAACGAGCCTCGCTTCACTGAATCCCTCTACCAATTCAGTGTTTGTGAAAACGAGCCCACCGGTGAGAGAGAGAACATTTTATCATTTCCTGGAATATTTTGTATAAAAATCGAAAGAAAAGCTTTCTTGGATAGTAAAAAAAAACTTTGGAAAGAGCTGGTAATTTTGGCTGGAATGGGATGATACATCACTTCACAAGAGCAAGTCTCAAGCTGAGTTAATTGAACCCTAACGTTGATCTTCTTGAATCAATGTCGAGTTTTATGAACGGCGACATTTCATTATAAACGTTGATGCTTCTTCTGTGTAAACTAACTGACTGAATCTTTTGTAGCATTTACTCTGAACTTACTGGACAAATTTACTTGTCAGTTTGTTGATCTATCAAGGAAAAAAAGGAATCAAATTGATGGAAAAATTGGTGGAAAAAATGGTGGAAAACTTTATGGAAAAAAATCATACGAAGACTAAGAGAAGTTAACCTATATTAACATTTAGTTAACATTTCTGCATAATAATATTTATAATAATAATACATTATACCTTATTGACCTTTCTTAGACAATACATTTGATCAAAACCAACTTGAAAAGAAATTTCAACATTCCACAGCATGAAAGAGTCCAAAACTAGTTATGTAATATCTTAATGGTTACATGCCTTCATCTTCTTCTCTGAATCAGGATTTGAGATAGGAAGAATCGAAGCCCTGGACAATGATCTGTCTCTCAGCAATAATGATATCGTATACACAATACTGACCGGTAATGAAGACGGAAGCTTGATGCTGGATCCAGCCACTGGTATCATAACCAGTACGAGACCGTACGACAGCGAGGTCGAGGACGGATTCACGTTGACCGTGGAGGCCAGGAACCATAGGATTCAAGATGGCCCAATCACTGATACTTCAGTGGTGAGTTAAAATTAACCTTTGACCCTAACCTGCAAACTCGGCCGGTTTTACATGGAAGTCTTCCTGCTTTTCGCCAGACACAATCACAAACTCAAGTCTCCCCATCTCTGGACAAAATTTGATGAAGTTTTTCTTCAACTTTGTGTTTAATAAAATTGTGCATCAGAAACACATGGGCCGCACGTATCTATCGGCCTCGGTTCAAAAGGTCGACAAAATCCACTTCAGCTATTCCAGAAATAATTTGATAAATTGCTTTATGCTTATGCTCTTCTTCACTTTAATTGTTAGCGCAACAGTTAGTTTTAATTAGCCTATTTTATCTGCAGAGGTGACATGTAAATTCCTGAAATGTTTCTATGTTACCTTTTTATATCACTAATCTTGTGTTAGTTGCCCCACCTGCCCCATTCTCCTTTTTTTTGTCCTCTAATCTTCCCATATTTGGGAGATTGGAAAATTGCAAATCTCCCATTTTTGGTGAAAGATTATGATTATTTCATACATAACAACTCGGAGTCCCTTGACCTTGATAGATGTACACCTCTAAATTACTCAAAATATCAAAATATTTTGATTATGATGGAAGTTGCTCGACCTGTTTTTAATAACTGCGGAAAATTTGTATCTAGTTTGTCTGTAGTGTCTTGTAATATATTCTTAAAAATTACAAACTGTTCTCTCATTGTGAAATTGACTTTCATCAAAATTGTGGCAAATTAGAAAAATCTGATTGACATTTCCAAGTGTGCGCAATACACATGTCGGGTAGATTTTAGTGTCTCTTTTATCGTTAAATTTGTTCAAAAAAATGTGTTTATAGATTGAAATTTATTAATTTAAAGTAAACATTGACCAGGCAGGGTGTGATTGTATTATTCCAATCGTTACAAACTAACCCCCAAAGTTTAATTAACTTTCCAAACCCCGATTTAACTTCGTCACAGGTATCGATTTTAATCGTGGATAAAAACGACAACGACCCACAATTTGGGAGGACGGATTACTCACAGAACATTAGGGAGACGGAGACCGGAACAGTGGACGCCATCTTTGCCACGGATATAGATTCAGGAGTCAATGGGATTGTATCGTATCGTATTATAGAAGGAAACTCTCAAGGTAAGTAGCATCATGGTATACTATTTGTTTTGGTAAATATACACTTCCAGAGTCGGTTTAATAGTCATGTGTCCCTTCGCCGTAATCACACAAGCTTAAGTGTTGCAGGGTTTATGTATGCCACGGATATAGATTCAGGAGCCAATGGTATCGTATCATATCGTATCATACAAGACAACTCTCTAGGTAAGTAGCATCATGGTATTTTGTTTTGGTAAATATACACTACCAGGGTCGGTTTAATGGTCATGTGTCCCTTCGTCGTAATCACACAAGCTAAAGTGCTGTGGGGTTTTACCTATCCCACGGATATAGATTCAGGAGCCAATGGGATTGTATCGTATCGTATTATACAAGGAAACTCTCTAGGTAGGTAGCATCATGGTATACTATTTGTTTTGGTAAATATTCACTACCGGGGTCGGTTTAATGGTCATGTGTCCCTTTGTTGTAATCACACAAGCTAAAGTGTTGTAGGGTTTACGTATTCCACTGATATAGATTCAAGGGCCAATGGGTTTGTATCGTATTATAGAAGGAAATTCTCTAGGTAATAAGTAGCATCATGGTATTTTGTTTTGGTAAATATACACTACCAGGGTCGGTTTATGTGTCATATGTCCCTTCTTCATAATCACACAAGCTTAAATGTTGTGGGGTTTACGTATGTGTGTCGGCTTCAACGACCTTGGAGCCATGGCCTTAACGAAAATCTTGGATCTGCCCCGTAAAAGCAAAGATGAAACTTTTCAAATGTCAGAGAATTATGACAGTTCTCTTTGTACTACATCTCTGCAAGGCTGAAATATGATCTGAATACTAAAATGTCTTTTTTTATTTCATTCATTAAATCTGCATGCTTGTTGTGGTTGCTCATATTTCGATCTATTTTCTAGGTCATCCTTTGGTATTTAGCCACACCAATATTTATATTTCAATTACGCGACAACTATATCTCCGTACAATGCACCCAAGATTTACCCGGAATAATTACCATCAAAGTGTGTTAAAGGTCTATAATTTTGCAATTTTCCATATTTGTGTTTTGTTTTCTTCGTCAGGTCTTTTCAGCATCGGAGAGACAAACGGTCTCCTGACCTTAATCAGACCAATCTCTACCCTTCGTGATCCAGTCTTCGAATTCCAACTGGTGGTGGAGGCGTTTGATTTGGGCAACCCTTCACGATCATCCAACGTGACGGTAGTCATAACGGTGGGAGACGACAATGACAGGGCGCCTATCTTCTTGGTTCCGAGACCGGGAGAAGTATTTGAACTTCCAGAGGTAAACTCCCTTTTCTATCCTGCACTTAATATATTTTTTTTTAAACTTCTTTGGCTAAAAATGTCTGTACTAAACAAAAGCAATGCAATAATTCTGGCCGATTCCAGATTGACAAAAAAAAAATAGAATTTACCTGAAGAATAAGCAATAATCTAGAAGATTGCATCGTTAATCGCAGTAAAGTAAAGTAGTGTTTGGTATTACGTCTTTTTAGCCACTTGTTCATAGTTTGTTATGGCCACTGTGTTAGCAGCGCAGGACTTGGTTGACTTTACGGTAGCCGTTTGGGACAGCGTTAATCGTACTCTGAGAGTCACAAATGTCAAACCCCAGTGCTGTTGGGACAATTTATGGGACAGCCGAAGGACATGGCAGCAAAATTGATTTATTTCCAGTTACGGTCTGTTAAAACGTACATAAAATTGTGATCTAGTTTCAAGCCTTTCAAGGAAATATGTCCTTTATGACTTTGATGTAAAATTGGCATAAACAACTATCTCTCTTTGTCCTTCAGAATGAACCTCCTGGCTACTTCCTGGTCTGCCTCAACGCCACCGATCGAGACCTCGGAAACAACGGTGAAATCATCTACGAATTCTTCACGTCTGAGACTGGAAGCGGGGACTACCGTCTCTTCACCCTGAACAGAACCACTGGAAAGTTGTATGCCAACTTCACAGCAGATAGAGAGGCCCAGTCCACGTACACTGTGAGCAAATGTTTTTTTGCAAGAGAAATTCAATATTCTGTAAAAGAAAATCAACCGTGAAACCATTAGCAACTCACGGTACAGAAGCTTGACGTTCCAGCCAAAATGTGTTACCCTGCTATTTCAAACTCACTTGGTGTCTATCTAATATGTGAAAAGTAAAAGGAAGAATTAAATTAATAACTAGTTTTTATTGTGACTGTTTTGATCATTCCCTCTCGGTCCCCCCTATCCCTCTCTCAGCCCCTTCCCCCGTTTTGAAAAATAATTACAGCCAACAGTCAACAATTCCCACAATGTTTCATTGATATATTTCTTTATCATTACTTTTTCATAATTGTTTTGGAAATGGCAGGTAGAGGATGCAAAAGTCTATATGTTATTAAATTAATGTAGTTAAGAACAAAAATGTCAATAAGTAAATGTAAACTTTTTCTTTTGTTTCTTTTTGGTATAGAAGACTTCCTTTACACCTGATTTATACACATTGTTGATATGTTGTGTTTATTGTAAATGTACCTGTCAGTTCTAAAAAAAATAATGAATAATGTGGCAATCAATGTATGTGGCAATCAATGTGGCAAATACTGTGGCAAATACTGTGGCATGTTGGTCTTTTCTCATTTCTTGGTCTGTTTGTTTCTCCTCGATAGTTGGTAGTATTGGCAAGTGATCAAGGACAACCACCGAGGAGGA
Organism: Apostichopus parvimensis; assembly: GCA_000934455.1. Lineage (NCBI taxonomy): Eukaryota > Metazoa > Echinodermata > Holothuroidea > Aspidochirotida > Stichopodidae > Apostichopus > Apostichopus parvimensis. Next base: position 128,226 of record KN883931.1, read on the forward strand.
CTCCTCTTCAAATCATCATAGAGGTCACAGACAAGGCTGATACTGACCCGGAATTCCCTACAGATCCGGTATGTACTGTAATATTATATGTACAGTAATATTACATGTACCATACAATTATATGTTCTGTAATAGTGTATGTACCGTTATATTATATGTACAGTAATATTATATGTACAGTAATATTATATGTACCATAATATTATATGTACCGTAATATTATATGTACCGTAATATTACATGTACCGTAATATTATATACTGTAATATTATATGTACAGTAATATATGTACAGTAATATTATACGTACCGTAATGTTATATGTATTGTAATATTGTTTGTACCGTAATGTTGTAAGAACCGTAATATTATATGTACTGTAATATTACATGTACCGTAATACAATATGTACAGTAATATTATATGTACCGTATAATATAAATATTTTATGTACTGCAATATTACATGTACAGTAATATTATATGTACCGTAATATTATATGTACCATAATATTATATGTACCATAATATTATATGTACAGTAATATTACATGTTCTGTAATATTATTTGTACTGTAATATTATAAGTACAGTAATATATGTACAGTAATATTATATGTACCGTAATGTTATATGTATTGTAATATTGTTTGTACCGTAATGTTGTAAGAACCATAATATTATATGTACCGTAATATTATATTTACCGTAATATTAAATGTACTGTTATATAATATGTACTGTTATAGTGTATGTACAGTAATATTATATGTACCGTAATATTACATGTGCCGTAAACTCATATGTGCCGTAAAATTTGTCGCACAAGAATATGAGAATCCAAATTTCCTAGCCCTCTCTTTGTGAGCATTGATAACATCATCATGGTTGATGTCGGCACTTGTCTCATTCGGGTAATATGCTTGCCATCTCTTTTAGTAAATGCAAAAGAGGGTGAAAACGACAATTATTGCCGGCAATGTGAATGCAACAACCTTTGTGTGTGAGACAACACAAAGAGATAAATACAGAACAAGCACATATGCATTTTAACCCTGATTAATTGCATGTATAGCATGCTAACATAGCCATTCTCCTAAGGGCTTTAATTTCTTGTTTTACGTTTAGGATGGAACTCCAGTCAAGCAAAATTTGCCTCCAGTTTCTGAAGGAGTTACAATACTAACAGTTCTTGCCAATGTCACAAGAGCTGTAGATCCAGACCTCAACTCCACCATATACTACTTTATAGTCTGTAAGTCTGTTCTTTGAGTCTTTAAGTCTGTTTTGTTATATTGTCAACATTACAAGAGCTGTCAATCCAGACATCAATTCCACCATATACTACTTTATAGTCTTAAAGTTTGTTATTTGAGTCTGTAAGTCTGTTATCTTATATCATCAACATTACAAGAGCTGTAGATCCAGACATCAACTCCACCATATACTACTTTATAGTCTATAAGTCTGTTATTTGAGTCTTTAAGTCTGTTTTGTTATATTGTCAACATTACAAGAGCTGTAGATCCAGACCTCAACTCCACCATATACTACTTTATAGTCTGTAATTCTGTTAAACATAAAAAACATATTTGTTGTTTCTAGTCTTTCAAGTCTGTTATAATATTTTGCCATCATCACAACTGCTGTCAATTCAGCTGTAACATATATATTACTTCACAGTATGAATGATGTGAATCCTCAAATTCCTCTTTTTTTTTTATCGTTTATTATCTGAAACTAATTACCTGGGAGTTTGCTAAAGTTTTTTTTTTTTAAATGATGCACAGCTGGTAACGATGACGGTTTATTCGAGGTCAATCCCACGACAGGCGAAATCATCGTAGTGGGGACTCTAGACTTTGAGAAACAGCCAACGCACACTATTGTTGTCAAGGCAACCAACGATGCTAGCTTTGTACCCAGCGGTGGACCTTACGATGTCAGCACGGATAGAACATTGAAAGAAGTCTTTATATCTGTGACAGATATCAATGACAACCCACACGTGTTCCTCGACCAGCTAATTGTGACAGGTATATTTACTGATCTCTGATTGGTGGTCTCAGATTGTTTGCATATTCATATGCTGACACTCAGTTATCCACACCTTTTACATGCAAATATCGATTAGGGAATGTTCTTTGTTTGTAAAGGATATATTTGCAAGGAAATGAGTAATTTTTCTAATTTTGGTGCATGCATTTTCATTTGGATATTACCTTAACAAATAATTATAAAAATTATTAATATAATTATTAATATTATAATAATAGATTGTTTGCCATTTTCCTTGTATCATTGCCAATTTTCATGACAACATCTTCCAACTACTGTGAGATTTTATTCGTAAGCCTTCAGTGCCTTATTTGTCATTGTCATTAACTACACAAAGTTTGATACTTCTATATGAGATATTAGCTTACTTAGCTTATTCCAAAATTTTTACATGAGTTATTCAGAAGAATCAAAACAAGAAGAAGGACTACAAAATTCAGTAACTTTGTGATGATTGTGAGACAGTTGCCATAGATTATTTGTAAAACTTGTAAATAATTTTTATAGATTGATATTAAGATCTCTTTAAGCTCCCAATAATCGCAAGGGTGTCTCTCTCCTATGCTAGGGTTTCTTTAATTGTGGATGGGAGGACGGGGAGAATATGAAATACATAGATATGATAACCATACTTTTGAAAAGTCTGAGAAACTTAGTTTCCTATGATCTTCTGTTTAATTGCAGGAGTTCCTCGAGATGCCCCCGTGGATTCTGCCGTTATAACGGTGAGTGTGAACGACCCAGACGCTAACTCGGTTGGAAACATCATGTACCGGATCAAGAGGGCGCTCTTCATATCAGATCAGGGTGATGAACGAACAGCAAGTGGAATGTGAGTATCCCGATCACGTGAAAGTATCTTCTTGCAACTCGCACGATTTCTTCTCCTTCGCTCAGTCTGTTTTTATCTTATTTTCAAGCTGTTGATTTCTACAAACATCAAACATATATCACAGATACATCAAAGACATATAACGTTTTTCTGAGGTGAACAAAAACAAAAACTTATATTTAATTGATGAATAGGGGAGCCAGAAATAAGCAGAGCTTTTCAAGTCTGGCACCTTAAAAAAGAAACAAATCGTAATGTACAAGAAACATCAGAAGATGTGAAAATACTGAGGAGAGAGAAAGAGAACAAAAGAGCAGGACAACAAACAAAGAGAAACATGTTGCACTCTCAAATGATAATCAAATGTAATTAATTGTTAGCAGCTAATGAACTAAACATATACTTCTGAAGAGATGATTTGATAAAGGGAACATAAAAGCAGGACCACAAACAAACAGAAACTTGATGTACTCTAATCAAATGTAATTAATTGTTAGCAGCAAATGAACTAAAAAATCCTTCTGAAATGATGATTTTAAGGAATGAATATTTTGCTTACTTGTGATATGACTGGGTGGTGGATTTCATAGGGTTGCACCACACGTGAGAATGTGAGTTTGACTAACTTTCATTCGAGAGTGGGGAACATGAAAGTTACTTCTGGAGCCGGTATTATAACTATATAAAGCATTGTTGTAGGTAAAGCTTGAACTGAGAGCTGGGGTGGGGGGAGGGTGGGGAGGGTGAGGGTGGGGGGTAGAAGGCCATTGTGAAATTTAAACATGAAGATGCCCAACTGATACTTGACAAGCTCACGGACAGGGTAAGATATTAGCATTAATAAAGAGTGACACACACTATGTGCAGTGAAATGAACGTTATTAATATTCCTCACCACACGAATATAACGAGTCATTTAAATAATTAATTACAAGCATTTCCCCCATGCTAGTAAATTATATTTAATATATGAATAAGAGCATTATAAAGAGTAAATCTACATCCATTGTTCATTGGGCCAATTTTTGTTGTCTGTCTATCTGTCTAGTTTTAATGGTGTCCTTTATTGTTTCTCAGTTTCATTTTGCTTTAATTTGAAAGAGGGTCCTGCTAAGATTGAACTGCTTTCCAGGCCCTGTTACTTTACAATACACAAACGTTCCCTTTAGCTTGGACTTTGCCTTTGAATTTTATAGTGAGAAAGGAGTATTCTAATGAAAGAAAAAGACCGATTTATTTTTGGAAGTGCATACTATAGAAGCATTAAAGTCTAAATGGTTGGGAGCCAGCACGTAAACCAATTTTAAATCAATGGTTGGGAGCCAGCACGAAAACCAATTTTTAAATCAGCTGTTATTTTGTGATGGTGCAAAATGGAATCTGCTACAGATATATCAAATCTTGGCCTTTAACGTTGTCATAGATGCATACACTTTGGTGACTGCTACAGTACCTCCTCACACCCTATTTCAGGTCTTTGAAAGTTTCTGATCTACCACCATGGCAACGGTCTAACAGTGCATCTGAGCCCTATACAATACAGTTGCAGATATTTGCGAGCAACCTTATTACTAGCAGTGCAACTGCAGTGATTTAATTCCTTGAGAGTACAGAAATAAATATCTTACTCGCAATTTTTTATATTTTTTCTGTCTTCACAGTTTTTACATCGACGAAGAGACCGGAACAATCAGGACAAACACAAGATTTGTAGAAAGTGACCTAAATGGCGTCTTCCAACTGGATATCGAAGCAGTGGATAAGGAAACAGGGCTTATAGTTGATACCGTTGTCCAGGTAACGATTGACCGCTAGTCAGCCGTAGGCCGATTCAAATCACTTGATATGTTTCGGAAAACTTAACTAGTTTGAATCATCAGGTCACGTTGTTTTGTTTTTTAAACTAAAAATCAATTCAAATAGAACCATATACCATCTACTTTAAACATGGATTTGTCTCAATCAAGTACAGTTGGTTTATAAATACCCCGTCTGAAAAATAGAGGTATCCATTTTCAGTGGTAAAACTAACTGTATCCATAAATGTGCTGTTCTTTAAATGGTTCAGTAGCTTAAATCATGTGAGATATGCATTATGACATTAGATCATATATTAGGCACGACAAACTTAGAAGTATTACATATCTTATAATACAGTATTCTAGATTGTCTTTGTTTGGTTTTAAACTTTACGAATTTCTGTATAGCTCCAGAAATAATATATGTAACGTACAAGATGAACTCAGGAAAGAGACAAAATAACGTTGACCAAATATGGAGCACTTGAATACTTATTTCTTGACTTTTTTATGATTTTACCTTGATTTTATGCGTACTCATTCGTTTATGGATACTCGTAATGTCTGTTTCAGGTTATGTTAATATTTACAATTATTTATAACATTGAAAGAATTATGATATGGAATGTTACGTATTTATTTATTCTTCTTAACAGATTCATGTGCTCGAGTCAGACCAGAGGGTGGTTCTCGTCATAGAGGATTCTGTCACCAATGTCCGACTGAAAATAGACATCCTTCAAGAGTATGTCTTTTGTTGATTTCATTATTATTTTACCAATTTTTTTTTTTACCAAATATATTATGATTATTTAAATATTTTTACCAACTTTAAGATTGCTATGAGATTGTCACACCATAAAGTTACACAAATAATACAGAAGTAAGCCTTAATGTGATCTACCACACCTTTTTCTTGCCAGACTTTTGTCAAACCTTACGGGCGGAATTGTGCGCATTGATGACATCACAGCTGTTGTAGACGAGAATGGAAACCGAATCGGTCAGACTATGGTTTTCTTCCATGTTGTCAACCGAGAAACAAATCAAATAGTAGACTCGGGAACAGTCGTAAGGTAAGTAAAAAGTGGCAGAGGAGTACATAGGGCCCATGGTCACACCTTTATACTGTACATAGGGCCCATGGTCACACCTATGTACTGTACATAAGGCACATGGTCACACCTTTGTACATAAGGCTCCATGGTCACACCTATATACTGTCCATAAGGCCCATGGTCACACCTATATACTGTACATAAGGCCCATTGTCACATCTATATATTGTACATAAGGCCCATGGTCACACCTATATACTATACATAAGGCCCATAGTCACACCTATTTACTGTACATAAGGCCCATGGTCACACCTATATACTGTTCACAGGGCCCATGGTCACACCTATATACTATACATAAGGCCCATGGTCACACCTATATACTGTACATAAGGCCCATGGTCACACCTTTATACTGTACATAAAGCCCATGGTCACAAGTATATACTGTTCCTTCAGCGGACATTCATGGGACCAGTAGATTTGTGTCCTGCAGCCAAAGTTCATGGAATCACCTATACACTGAACACAGTATTACCCATGGACAAACATGTATAATCTACATTTGGAAATGATTCCAATATGAATATGACGTTGAAGTAATGTAATATTATTATTGGTTAATCAGGTTTCGTATATTGATGACTCAATGCATATTCATTGAATATCGATCCTTATATTCAGTCCTCTTTTTGTTTTTCTACTTTTAGAGTGATAGATGATAATGCAGAGAGCATTCAAAGACTGTTCATTGGCAATGGTGTTGTTGATGTATATGTAAGTATTTATCAATAACATACTGTCTTCTTGTTGAGAAAAAATAGTCATTTCCTCGTCTCCTTTGAAGGGACAAACGGTACACTACAGTATACTTTATTATTCTCCTCTCCACCCTCACCCCCCCCCCCCCCCACATTACTATTGACTGGGGTAAGAGAGGAACATACTCTATGCATCCTTGTCAAATTTACCAGCAGTGTCATACATTATAGCATATTTGAGATGTTGGTGGTTGATATTTTTGTACCATGACTGAACTTGAAGCAAATTAGGTGTGATGTCATAGTTACCCACTGACAGCAAAATGTTTAGTTTAACTTTTTCTCTTTTTTGCCATGTAATTCTTTAAAGCTTGGATTCAATAGATACCCATCCATTGCTCGGAGATGTAAAATTTAACGATATACCAATCTACTGTAGTGTATTCATTTGTCGATGTTTACCCAATTTTTGAAGTGGAAAAGTGGATGTAAACTTTTAGCAGCGAAACCAATCTGTCAGTGTGCTTCTTTGACATTTTATATATCTTCTGATTAGCAATTATACAAGACTTCTTCTGTGTTACTGTAAATCACAAATTGCTTGCATAAACTCATTCGCATAAATGTTCATCTTTTATCTTCCTCGCAGGTAGAAATGGGGGGTGAGGGTGTGGGGTTGTGGGTAAGGGGGATGGGGGTGGGGGTGGGGAGGAGAATTATAAAGTACACTGTAGTGTTACTGAGCTTCTTTCCTGCGATATTAATTTAATAGCTGTAACAGAAAATATCATCTGGTGATGTGAGGTTCTTCTGAAAATCTTCACCAAAGCTATCATAATCTTTATAAACTCTGATACATCTG
>KN883931.1:135646-146801 GCA_000934455.1 Apostichopus parvimensis
TCATTCTTTCTCCCAGGCGACACAATCACGGTTTCGATGACACAGATATCAAAAAGGAATATGAATACCAGGTATTATATTGTCCTATTTCTTTTCATTTTTCTCTGTTTTTTTAAATTTTTTTAATCAAGATTTCTGTAGCTATCCCATTCTCCATTCCAGGGCAAGGAAATGAAATTTCTAGGTGACATTTGTATTCTAGAAGCACTGTGGTTTGTTTCAAGTTTTCCATTTGAATCCCTACAACCACCCCCTCCCCCCCCCCACACTCCAAAGTTTACCATATTATAATCTGAATTTATCAAATAATTTCTGGATATTTCTCTCACCTGAGTTTCTTTGGAGTGTTTTCTGAGGGTTGTAAGAAAACATATTTATATCCCTTGATAGATAGATTAAGGAATAATTAAGTGTGGTGATGACAGGTCTTGTCTGGAGTGGCACCAAAGTACAAACAAACGTTATTTAGAGTCTGTGTATAATATATCTTCTAAACAAACAAGACATAACTATCAGTAGAGTGCCATGCAAGTCAAGATGGCTGCATTGAAAGGAAAACGAACTGCTATCTAACAGTCAACCAAAGATTTTGTTTCATTTTTATATATTTTTTTTCAGCCGGTGTCATCTGGAGCTGCGGCTGGTGGTATCGGTTGGCTCGGTGCGCTGCTTCTGGCTTTGGCTTTGTTACTCTTCCTCGGGGCGCTTCTTTTCATTATACTGCTCTGTTGCCTTCCAAGATGGTGAGTTATTTATTTTATGAGACTTTATCTATATATTCTCAAAAACAGAGTCACTGCCATGCATCTGCTAACTAAACACAAGTTAAAAGTTAAACAATTCATGTTAGAATCCCTCTTATGTATCGCTAAATAATATTTTGGTGTCGTCATAAAGTGTTATTAAAATTTCGAGCGACATGCAGAAGCAACTGTTCATAATTTCATTTGGAATACTTACAGGACGATAATTTAGCCCATCCCCTTAGCCTAATTGTCATATGAGTTCACCCGCTTCGCCATGGAGTAGCTGGCTAGTATGAAGAAAGTGAACAGTATATCATTGCTGTAGCATATGCATCTGATTCCTTGCATCAGACATGGAAAAAAGATGAGTTTTTATGAATAATAATAATAATCTAATAATCAGCAGTTATTTTTTTACGACGCATAAGCGACCACAAAATGTGGGAGAAACTTGCAAGGGCTTATGGATTACAACTTACATGTCGGGTGGCTTCCAATTCAACATTTTAAACCCAAATTTGGAATATTTTCAATTAAGAAAGTCATTTCAGATGGGAAAACCATAGATTCCTCTTGGATGAAAAACCCACCTTACTATGACCCGGCCGGATTTTGAACCCGGAACCTCCCGGTGGCTGAGCCTCATTGCTTCAAATGCCACCGCCTTTATCCACTCTGCCACAGCACCAGAATATTAATTAAAGATATCAAAATGTCATGTACTACTTTTATTCATTGAATGTTCTTCATTCCCCAGGTATAACAAGTTCTTGGGTGGTGGTGCTGCGGGGGCTGCTGGTGCTGCGAGGGCACAACAGCTGGTCATCACAGAGAAAGACAGTTACGATGGGTATGTTATGTCTTGTTATGTTTGGGGTTTCTATTCAGAAGGAATTATTGCAAACATTATTAAGTTGCCATTGGTGGTAGCTCTTTCTTTATGACTGCTTGTATATAACACTTTCAAAGTTGCAGAATAATTATTTCGTGAATAATCTCATTCTTTCTCCCAGGCGACACAATCACGGTTTCGATGACACAGATATCAAAAAGGAATATGAATACCAGGTATTATATTGTCCTATTTCTTTTAATCAAGATTCTGTAGCTATTCCCATTCTCCATTTCAGGGCAAGGAAATGAAATTTCTAGGTGACATTTGTATTCTAGAAGCACTGTGGTTTGTTTCAAGTTTTCCATTTGAATCCCTACAACCACCCCCTCCCCCCCCCCACACTCCAAAGTTTACCATATTATAATCTGAATTTATCAAATAATTTCTGGATATTTCTCTCACCTGAGTTTCTTTGGAGTGTTTTCTGAGGGTTGTAAGAAAACATATTTATATCCCTTGATAGATAGATTAAGGAATAATTAAGTGTGGTGATGACAGGTCTTGTCTGGAGTGGCACCAAAGTACAAACAAACGTTATTTAGAGTCTGTGTATAATATATCTTCTAAACAAACAAGACATAACTATCAGTAGAGTGCCATGCAAGTCAAGATGGCTGCATTGAAAGGAAAACGAACTGCTATCTAACAGTCAACCAAAGATTTTGTTTCATTTTTATATATTTTTAATATATTTTATTATATTTTTATTTAAATGATTGATTTTAATTTCCAGATCAGGTGAATAAAAGTAATATATAGCTTCATTCCTAATACCAGAAATATTCCACTGCCTCAACATACTTTGTGTATCAAACCTTACTTATGCTCCACATGGTTATTTAGAATGTTTTTGCTTGAATTACCAGCCTCAAAGATTTTTAGCAGAATATATTACTTTCCTTTTTTTTAATGATAATTATTGTTATTCTGTCATAATTCCTTTTTCTTTGAATTTTTTATACATTTGTATCATTTTGAACTTTTCTCTATACAGGAGGGTATCGTTAACTTTGATGGTGAGGATACGTACGTAGACCAGGCCCACGATGCTCTCATTATGACTGCCCTAGGTTGGCAAGAATGCCAGGCGGGACAATTTCGCCTACGGGGATGGCAGCAGTCTGAATGAGAACGGGCTCATCGGAGAGGGAGGATTTCATGACAATTACTTCTCGGAGGAACGAACAAACGCCGCGAGAGTTGGGACCCTGAACAGGGACGGTTCGGTTTCCGTTGTCACCGGAGAATCAAACGGTATGTTTGGTGGCACCTTCCCCAGAACCCAAGAGACATCGTTCATAGAGACAAGTGCCTATTCTCAGAGCCAGCGTAATGCAAATACGCTGAGTCACAAGACGCAGCAACCGGCCAGGGAGTACAGCCGAATGGTCACCAACGAAATCGACAGGGAGGCTCTGAGAAAGCAGACTGCAGCCGAGATTCGAGCGATGCTGGATACCCGTAGTACAGAGGAAGCCAAGGCGCAGTTCTCGAGGAGCACCGCCAGGTTTGACAACTTGAACCGAAGCGTAAGTGTAAACGTCGGATACGACGATGAACAGGATTACTACAGAAGCCGTGCCTCGTCGAGGCAGGGGTCCTCTCATTACGGAGGAGAGGGGGAGGCGGTGGTCGACGTGGGTTACGACCACGACAGGATGTCGTCCACGGGGATCAATCACGTGGACACATACAGAGGGAGTAAGCAATACCTAGATCCCATGTCTGACTTTGGCGATCAGTCTAACTTTCACGAGGAGCGCACGAAGAGAGAATTCCAAGAGGACGACGGTATGATGGTCTCCGAAGAGCGCCACGTCACCCAAAGCTCCTCTCACAAAGTCTACAGAGACGAGCCCAAAGCAAAGCAGAGAGAAATCGTGGACGAGATCTTCATCATCAACGGAGACGAACCGTTCCCGGTGGAGGGTCGAGGATCTGCAAGGAGTGGCGCATACTCCTCCCGGTACAGAGAGGGCGACGGTCACTCGGTCACATCCCGTACTCTATCCACCCACTCGGACGACGATCTGAGACGCTATAACCTGGGAACCATGAGCACGACTCGAGGGTCTGGCTGGAGTAGTCTCACCGACTTTGACAATATCGACGAAGGCGATGAAGACATAATCGAGGAGAGAAGGACGGTCAAGAAAAGGACCAGGCAGATGGCCTATGGTCCAGAGGGTGGCTTTTATGAGAGTGACCATGGCTTCTAGAACTGTAACTCTCATTAGAATATGACTTGTTGTAGATACATTTTTACTTTGAAGTTGGAAGGATAAAATGTCTTAGAATGTGAGGAATTTAACTCAGTGTTAACGGTTTGCCTTTGATCACTTTTGAACGTCCTTTTTTATCTGTCACGAACAGCAGACAGTGTCAAAGTTTTATTGCCTAGCAAATTTGTTTCTAATTACCTAATGACTTCTGTAAAGAGGATGGGAAAGATGTTGTACCATGAATATAAAATGTCATTTTCATATCAGTTGAGGCTGGGTGTACATTAATTACTCTTGTTTTTATTATTTCTCTACAAATGTATCATACCATACCATCAGTAAGAACCTTCACATATATTTTATACCAGAGGTGGTAAAGGAAAGAATTTAGAAAAAGAATCATATTAATACTAAGGCAGAAAACTAGAAGTATAGAATTGACGAAAAACAGAAATCTGGAGAAGCAGCTATATCCAATTATTGATAGACGGAAATATAAGTCAGGAGTGTTGTATAAAAAAACTAGGCAAATGATAAGATTCCATAATTACATCAGCAAAGAAGGTCAAAGGTCAATATTCATATGAAACATTTCACCTGCAAGTTTGACTGTCATTTGGAAAATTCCTCTTTTTATTAAGTCCCTACGTTGATATTAGAAGTTGTCAATAGCTTCATGTGTTTGTTTGCTCTCAGCATGATCAACACCAAACCTGTTGTATTGCTACAAGTGTTTCGAAAAGAGAGAAAAGTTTGTCATTCAAATCAGGTAACGAGAGAGTACTAACCTATTTGGCTAACATTAATAAACTATAAGATAAAATGTACAGGAATAACTGAACTTCTGTTTATGTGTATTATCATGATAGCATACAGAATAGGCATATTTGACTCATGGTAATGTTAACAACAACAACAAAATTAACCAAAATTTTTTAAATTTTTCTTAGGCTTTGCAGCAAATTATTCTCAGGTGCAACCCAATTTTTCTTTTCTGTTTCTTCCAGAAAATGCGAGGTATATATGTTAAACCCTATTACTAGTTCAGAAATAAATCTTAAACTGATCATATTATTTGGGATAGAATAAAACAATTTCACAGGTTTGTTATTTAGTAATAGCTACTTTTAAAATTAATAATAATAGTAAATTAAAATATAGCGTATGTATAGCTTAAGTGCCAAAACTGCTAAAGTTTTCGAATTATAATTACAAATAAGAAAGCAGATTTGTTTGGGCTAGAATTACTAGAATTTTCTTTGCATAGGCTTGTCTCAAATTTTATTGAAAAAAAAAAGAATTAACTATTGGTATTTTTGTACTTCATTTTCGCAGTTTTTTATTAAATAAATGAAACGTGAAACAAACTATTGTTTCAGGGTTGTTTTTAATTTTAATTTTAATTTCCAATTTTGTCTGGAGTGTTCTTCTGGCGATATTCCAGAGGAAAATTCATTTTTGACTAACGAGGTGTTCAACAGTTTTCCTACCATCTTATATCCTTTTGTTCCTGTATCCTATGTATTGTTTTATTAAGAACATGACAAAACACTGCCCTTTAGATAAATTTACCACCACCCAAGTAACAATTGCGCATGCTGAACTTGACCTATTTCCAAGGTTATATAATAATTTCAGTGTTTAATTATAAACGAGACCAGTTTTTGATGTAGTGCCGTCATTGTATAGAATATGTTTAATTTACTCCGTTCAGATATTTCCAGAATTGGAGGCATCCTTGGGAGATGCACCCTGCCAAGTTTCTCACGCTCCATTACAAAGAACAAGTTTAAAAACTGTCTAAAATTAACTCTTCCAGAACAATGAGATGTTAAACGCCAGATGTTTGTAACTCTCCCTCTCACTGTAGACAGCACCAAGTAGGCGGAGCTTACACGGAGAGTCCTTACCGTAAGTTGTGGTTGGTTGGTTGATTGATTGGTTGTGATTGGTTGTGAAACGAGGTAACTACTTCATTGATAATAATTCTTAAATGTGTGGATTACTTCCACCACCCTGCTTCCATGAAGAACGATTTTGTAAATATTATTAAGTGATTGAACTTGACTGTTTTCCACAGCATAATTCAATTATTAATGTGAGACGATGTATTTTTTTTAAAAGGGGGGGGGGGGATGGCGGGGGACAAACAGACCGGTATTGTGTTTTGAAATTTGTAATAGAACTTCCTGTTTAATCGGACGGTTGTAAGAAAAGTGCAACAAAGTTATAAACAGTTTATGAATTCGTATGATTGGCATTTTCAATTGTTCATCCAGGATAACATAGAACACATTGGTGAGTTAGAAGCCTGGTGTGTTGGTAGCTGACGACATTAATGAAGCACGACTCATGGGCGTGATTAAATGCTTGTACAGTTGTTTATTATAGTGTGAAGTCGTTGAATAAGACAAATTAAAAAATACATGATGAATTGTGAGAATATAAAATATAAAAAAAAGCAAAATATTGATATAAAAATGACAGGCAGTTACCGTCGGTCAGATAGCGGGAACATACATTAAAAATAGTCTTTACAAACTATTATACAGATTAAAAGCTACAGTATATGGTATAAATATGACATAGCGACATCCATCGAATTGACAGTGTAATTATATAGTGAATAGTTTCTCTAATATGTTAGTGTTAAATGCAGTACGATATCCCGTTGATAAGTATGTGATAACATATGGATTTGTAACATATATTGTTATTAATCCCTCGTTTGATAGGGGCGTATACGGAGTTATAATGTTACTATCTTTCAGAAAGAAACAAGAAACTACGATATGGTAATCGACATTACACATAGTTATGCCTTTCGAACTAAGTATGAGGGAAATTATAATTAAAATACGAAAGTGTTACTGTTGAGAAATATTGGATTACAGCTGCACTTTGCGTATAGTTTGTAACAAGATTGTGGAAACGTATACAACCGTTTAGAAAGTTTCAGATGACTGACTGCAAAGATAATAAGTCCTGAAATTATCCGACGAAATCATACTAGGGAAGAGGAAAACAAGCGTTAAGTATACAAATGACACAAAACATCACCTTGAAAGTTGTGGGACACAAATTTCGCCGGACATGGTTGATGGTTTAATTACTTTGGTATTACTTTATTACTTTGGTAATTAATTACTTTGGTATTTTATGATGTCTAGGAGACAAGTATTGGTAGATACCGAGGTCACTACCGAAATAGTGATAAGAAAGAAAACATCGGTAAAACGTAAAAAAAGTGCTCTAGCGTAAAGTGTGCTCATATTTCTAATATACCTTGTTTTGAACAGGAAAAATGTACTTTCAGTTCAATGAGGAATTTTAAAAGAATCATAAGAGGCGCAGCTTCCCCCTCCTATCACCCCACACCCACCCCTCCTATCACCACAGCGTGACACAGAATTTAACAATCAAACGCAGAATACGCAGATTTAAGACATCGTTCCTTCTCCCGGAATACGAAATGAGCAGCAGACACAGCATTTTGCAAAAGCCACTTTGATGAGATAAAGGAGGAAGAAGATGATGTGTAAAGGAGGACATCCGACAATGACTACAATTATACCGATGAGTGCGGTGATCATAGGATTATTCTCCCAGTCCAAGAGATCTTCATAAATGTAAGTCCCTCCGCTGGGGTTAAATCCACCTAAAGAGTGATACATGTACGTGAACAGGTAATACATTAACCCGAACAAACCGATATATATCGAATGCAGAATTCTACAGGGATTCGCTGAAACGAGGAAATCGAAGGTGACAAGAGCGAGAGACACACCGTGGACGTTCAGAGTGAAGAAGTTGATAGAGTAATATTCCAGTTCAGATCGGACAACCCAGAAGAATGCAGTTGTTGCTAACTCGGAGCTGCAGGCGATGACTTGTAGAAACCAAGTTACCTTAAAATACCAAGGCATGGGTGCAGTAAAGCTTCGTCTTTCGATCGGTTGACTCAGTTCTATCGATTGGCCAGGATATTGCTCAGTGACTTCTTTTGCGTAGTAGAAGAATCCAGGACTATCTGTTGGGAGGTCATCATTACAGAGACATGACCACTGCGGTACAGTATAAACAATAGCCTACTTAATTGCATATGATTCCAACTAATGTCAACATTTCGGACTATATATATATATATTTTGCATTCATACTGCAAGTACCATGATAGTTGCCAAACAATGTTGTAATATCTGGATGAAGCGTATGGGACATTACATTGTAATGACATTTTATTACTGGAAATAGTCAAAATGCTGTAAATATAGTCTTACTTCGATTTTCTCCACGCATATGCCAGTAAACCGTCGTCAGAGCAGTCCAAAGAGTGTATAATACGGTAACAAGGTAAGCCCAGTTTGAACTGTAGATGAACCATTTGGCTTTGTCGTCGACAGGTGAGTAATATGGCGGTACTCCCCAGAAGAGAAGAACCAACGTAAATACAGCTACCTGGTATCCTGCTAAAAGGATTCGATAAAGTATGAAAGTACCGGGAAGAAAAGGCCATCGAGTCTATGAGAAAAGGGGGAAATCATAATTTATTTAACCAATTTGCTGACAAAATATTCTGATATATGTTAGTTGATTATAATTGCTTACTAAAGGTAGATGTGGTAAACTATATTTAGAAAGAAAGAATTTAAAACAGAAGCCAAACTAAGTAAACGCACCAAACATTGCAGCTTATATAAGAATATTCTAAGCTTAACCTTACATAGCCTACCGTACGTTTTTACGATTTTTTTTATTATTATAGCAATTGGCATGTGATTTACACCGTCCCTTAACTGAGGAATATAAACTCTGCAGATCTTACCTGTGGATATGCGAACCTGTTTGGATCAACGCCACTGAAAAAGAACTGACTTAGTCCACACTGGTCTTCGGGAGCCATCTTATGTCCGTCTACTAAAATATTAGTCCTGTCTACTGTTTGTGAAAGCTTAAAAATGAAAAGCAGTGTGAATGGAATTGAGTCAAAAGAACATAGTAAGGAATGTATTATAATTTGATACACCAAACAGGCCAATAGGTATTTCCCGGTAAATACTATTTGTCAGGTGACATTAGCAACTATAAGTTATAGATCGAAATGTTAGGATTCTTCTGCATTAGTATACTAAGAAAGACTGCATGAACACTTTTAAAACGAACGTACTGAGCACCCATTGCGTCGATTTAAGAAGTCAAATGAAATAAGAATTTGCAGGAAATGTATCAATAAACACAAATTAACAGGAAGTGAAATACGAAGCCTACGATTTGCATAATACACAAAAACGGAGTTTTCGAAACTTGACCAAGAAAATTGATCAAGACAACTCTATAAATCTTTTTCCGTACAGGTAAGAGATGTAAGTATTATATGACATTTATTATTTTCATATCGGATATTAGAACCTCTGTACCGTAGAAATTCCTGTTTAATTTTGATGAAGCCTTAAAAGGCTATATACTTCTTTGAGATAACGGATACTGTACTGTACATAGCAACCTGTCACATGCCCTAATGGAATAATTTTCTAAGGTTAGAAAATTATTTCAAAAAAAGTATAAGTAGTTGCTGGATTATTCTTTACCAATGAACGCGACTTGCAAAATTGCCCGCCCCCCCCCCCAAAAAAAAACTATGACATTGTTCCTTTTGGTTTGACATTTTAATATTCTTCGCAAAATCATTCTAACATTTATTCTTATATCCCATGTAGGATCACTACATACATTGTTCCATTGTACCAGTGCTATATGGTCGTGTGGATATAAACGGTTGCATTATAGAAGCAATGGAAAATGAACTTCTGGAAGGTCGTGGGTTCGACCCCGATGGCTTGCCAAAGTAAGGTGGGTTTTTCATCCAGGAGAAATCCACGGTTTACCCGTCAGACATGGTCTTTCAACTAAGTTAAGGAGTAAGTATGATTAGCCATTCGGCTAGTCTCCCGCTGACTAATTGTCTTAACTTAAACTGCCTTGCAGGCCAATAGCATAGCATAACGCAACCAGCCCTATGGCTGTTTCGGTAAGTGTACACATTTGTATAAGCCTTAAGCTACTTCTAATTGGTCTAAATTCTCCATCCAAGACATACCTAACTCTTAAAGTTCTTCACATTTTTATAACATTTTTAAGAAATAATTGATACTTGAAGCCATGATTACCTTGCAAATGTTATAATCCGATGTAACTTTTTCCGAGGTTTTAGTTGCCACCATAGAACTATAGGTACTATTACGGATAGCACATTCGCCATTAAACAGTTGTAATGCTTGAACACGTTTGCCCTTCCTTCGTCTCCTCTAATTCCTGTATATAGAGTTCGTATGTGTATAACTAGGCAATTTAAACACAGTAAGTTCTCAAGGTAAAAAGAGACCATTTGGTCTCATTCCATTGTGGTTTCGGTTGAGTGGTTTTGGTGAAAAAGAGGAACTTTCATCTGGGATCTAAGCCGTAAAGTAGACAAATAGGAGGAAATTGTGTGCCCCGTTTCATCCAGTGTAGCCTCTTGTTAAGATGTTTTTGAATGCGCTTAACTGTCTCAAGTGGTATCAGTGGCTCAGGCGCGTTAATCTATAAGGCTAACCGAGCTGTCTTTAGATTTTGCTGGGGAAGGAGGATGCTGATATTGCTGCAAGTTGTATATTCGTTGGATGGGTCCGGATTCCTGTATTATTGATATCGTGATAGTGAGCAGTGACGGTTAGACGGATATCAATTACTCGTAATGTACACCAGATGAAGTGATGAAGAACAATGAAGAAATTATCATTACGTAACAATAAAAGTTACATTGTAATCTATAAACAATAATAATCAAGGTAATGAACTTCGTTACATATTTGCCTTCGTGTAAAAGATAACAAAGTTTGATCTTGATTCTCACGTCTGGAGTATTGTCATTGAACAGGCCTATGGAGTGGGATCGCAATTGAGCTCAGTGCAAATGTAGCATAATAATGTAAATTCACATGAAACTTTACGTTTATTTAACGTTTATTAGACGTTGCTTTCCTTCTTAAACAAGTTGTTAAGTCAGTTTAGTACCAGAATGGATACCAACCGTTCACCAAAATTTGCTCACCATTTCCTAAACAACTTTACCATAAACCGAAATAATAACTGTGTTAATCATGGAATAAACTAGTAATGCAAAATATCAAATAGGAAACAAGAGCATGTCTACATAATTTATACAATCTTGCTATGAAATCATACACAAACTATACTTTTAAAAACGTTACTAAAATATCCGGAAGCAGCAACATATGACATATAGGCATATA
>KN883932.1:0-29015 GCA_000934455.1 Apostichopus parvimensis
TTTACAGTATTGCCCATATAGGCGTAGGAGCCCAATTTGATTGGGGGGGGGGGGGGCTGTAACGACTTGCCCGAAAAATATAACCAGAATTTTTCGCGCTCAACGTGTTAATGTACATTTCATATAGGCATGCATCGGTTATTACAATGCATCATCGCGGGATACTAATGTTCTCAATGAAATGTCTTATATAGATGGAGAAAAAGCATGGAGGTCCAATTATGTAATGGTGTATTATTAAGTAACGGCGTATTAGTCGGGCAAGCTTAGAACTTTATTTTAATTACCAAGGAGATTTTTTTTAAACTATTTATTGCAGTTTATTTTTCTTTCAGTAGGTGCCCGAAAAATTCTCAGCATATTGTCCGAATTTTCACAAAAATATTTGGTTGGAGGAGGGGGGCTGCAGCCCCACGCCTCCTACGCCTAAACTATTTCCGTAATCATTGCTTATTTACCAAAGCGGTTTCTCACCTTTTGTTGTACAGGTATCTATATCGCAATCACATACATCCTCTGAGCAAAAACAGGCAGGAGCATCAATCACAATAGCGTCAAAGTAGAAGTAATAACTTGAGTACTCGTATTGTAAATTATCTCTGATTTCGTCCATTATAAGACACCCTTGGTCTTGTCCGTTGGTGTAATCCTTTGGAATACAACGCCTCTCGATGACCTCAGCTCGTCCTGCCGCTGAGAAGAGTAAGAATGTAATTTAATGCAGTGCGGCCTTTCACATCATCATCCCTGCGTACTTTCACTCACGGTTGATATGTAATCAACGGCAACTGTTTCGCATTTGAGGAACGACAATACTGGTTACTTGAAAATTGCACATTATAAAAATTCACATGTACGGTCGCTCTGCGTAAACTCAAAGCTACCTTTGCATGCTTACTCTGTAAGTAAACATAGTTGATAATTGTTTTATGCAAGGGACAGAAGAATTACCCACCCCCCCCCACCCCCACCTCATGTGCCTACGACTTGGATAAGAAAATGTTTTACCTCCATCAATGAAGTATGTCAAATTCCCATGGACCTTCAAGCAGACATGATCAGGGTTGCATGTGATGTAAACTACATCCGACGAGGTCAGATTTCCATTTATGCATGCTGGGTTCAGAGCTCCATTTTGATTACCCGGTTCGTCTGGAAAGTATTGCGAGTAGCAAGAGATACACTGCAGTCCCATGACTGAAAGAGTTTAGGAAAATTGCCGAAAGATATGCCAAAAAAAATTCAGAAATGAAAAACGTTTTTTTTTTTTTTAATTTTTTTTTTACCACGCTTGGTATCTTTATTGGTTTAAAAATGTAAAAAGTTTCTAATACTTCATACTAATCTTGATCTATATCCTCTTTTTACAGGTGCAATGTGTCGTTGTGGACGTGTGACGGAGTGCGGTAGGTATTCGCTTCCACAGAGGGTGTTCATATCGTGCTTTAAATGAGGATCATCAATCCAAAATGGGAATCTCCATGACAAAGTTACTGGTATCGTTACATATGTTATTAAAAGCAGTACGTAATAGTTGTATTTTACGCTGGATGTTCCTGTGAAAACACTTGTGGTTTTTTCACATCATCATCTAGTGTGATAGAAATCATTTTATTGCAAATACAAATTCACGGGTAGGAAATGTGTCTCCCAAATCTTGCTGCTAACAAAGTTGAAACTGAACGTAAACTGTATGGAATCAGTTTTTACATACCATCATCATCAGGGTAGTGAGGATGTATCTGTCTTTCGAATTCTTTGACGTTTGTATTGCAGTCGCTGCCTATACAGAAGCAGGCTTCTCCGGTGAAACTGGTTCTTGGAAGCTCACTGTTGGTATCGTTAAAGCGTAGGATGTCTCCGGAGCGCGGATCTGACAAGCATTTGGCATCACCATGAAAGAGTGAGCGATGTTCACATCCCCGCAGTATCACATTTATAACGACATCACCGTCTGTAAGATCAAGCAGAAATGGTAATCCTATAGTTTATATACCACCGTTGATATATTTGTGTGGCAATGTATTTGTATCCGTCCTTATGTATAGAAAGATTGATAAGAATTTTCACTTTTTAGCTTTCAAATTGTAATTTTTGTAGTCAATCTGTTTGATCGCTTTACTCTTCACCAGTGCTTTTAATCGTTTTTCGATCTCATATTCCTGTTTTTATCTGTTTATGGTATATGTATTTACTGTTTTATGTATTTACTGTTTTATGTCATTGTATATTCTAGATTGTTTATAAAGCGCACAGATGCATCGCGCGTAGTGCGTTATATAAGACTTTATTTACATTACATTACTAGAATTGATATATATATTACACAATGTCTAGGTGCCAACAATCCTTTACCTGTGACTGAAGACGATTGCTTGACAATTGTTGCATCAAAACAATGTCCTCCATTGCAAGATATTATGTTTTTGTGCTTCTTCATAATATTTGTAATATTTTTCCACAGAATCTCTTTTGAAGAGGAATCTGTCATGATGAAATCACAGGCCACTCACTGTGATTCACTTCCTGTAATCCATTAGCCTGTCAAAATAGGTAATATTCAACCAACCATTGAGTCTATCGAGTTTGGGACTATAGACATTGACATGGGGCTTTCAATAAACCTTGTGGGTTTGTTTCGCTTGATAGGATAGGCGTTTAACCGTGAATTATAGAGACACATATTAATGACTCTGTGTGCTCCGTTTTGAGTGATAACAAAAAATGACACACAATACGGTCACCCATTGCATACTACATTACAATGGATATTAGAGATTTGTAAACACTTTCCAACAGTGATTTGCATCAGTTTCGAAGATGTGGTTGCAAAGCTTAGACATAATAAATATATTTACTCCACAAGTGAGAAGATAATTTTCTTATTTGTAGGACTTGCTGTATAAATGTTTGTATTACTGTAATTGTATCGCAGTCTATTGATACTTATACTATTGCTTTTCTTTTTTTTTCTTTTCTTTTTTCGTTTACGACCTGTGTAAGCCGAATTTCCGATTGTGGACAATAAATTCAAATTCAATTCAATAATATGTACTTACATCCTTCAGAGTACCTCGTCTCTGTTCCAACGACGGTTGCACACACGGACTCGGGACCACATGTATAAGACAGACCAAGACCTCTCTCGCATTGCATGTCCTCTAGTTCCTTACTCGTAGTGAAGTCACTCACAAAATGTCGGCTGCTGCAGGTGATGCATTGCTCTGTCAAAAGTATCAAAAGCAATTCAATGGTCCTGTAAGGAACACTTAGATGCATGGTTTTCTCCTGCTAAAGATAATACTACGAACGGTTCTGTTCTGTACGAGATTGATTCCCAACAACTGTCCTGTGGTGTATTTTTCGTATTACTCTTGGTGGCGGGGGGTGGCGTGGTCTTGTGATGTTTGTGGGGCGATATTGCTTTTGGGCGAGGACATTAGTAAGCCTACGAGTGGGCCACATTTGCGTGGCTGTTTAGCATTGGTCATTGACGGTGGGGACGATTGGCGTTCTGGTTACAGTTTTGTTTTCATTTGGGATCTGTATCGGGTTCGTAGCGCCGTTTTGGCCATGACGTTTAGTTCTTAAGATCGATCCAGTAGCTTTATTTGAAGATTTCATTTCGATCCAAGATGTGGACAGGGTATTATTTGAAAATATCGCTAATTTTTTATTGACTTTTAACTGACCAAACATTTTGCATTTGGAATGTGATGCAAATGGCACATTTGAGATATGTCTCTAAACAGGTATGGAAGCTTCATTAAGCTCATTCATTCATTCATTTATTTATTTATTTTAAATTTCATTGATTCATTTACGAATAGTCAACGAAGCCTGTCTGAAGGAGTGTTTCTTACACTTGACCCTGTCCAATGGAGAACTGATTTTCCATTTTTTTTATATATTTAATGATATATCACTAATAGTAAGAAATACCTTGGTTACATTTTAATTCGATATTTCATGTTAGCAGTCTTCATGCGATTCATGATAGTCACAATGACCATCATGATTATCGTGGATTATCGTGGAATTCACGCATATGTCATATGTCGCATATGTCGTAGCTAGTTTTACATTACTGTTACATTCGGTACCTAAACACCAACACCTGAGAGCCAAGGAACACTGTCAACAACAAAAAGATCCCAATAACTGGATAGAGTGCGTATAGGTACTAACAATATCCTTTGTTTGTTGCTACATTTTGTTTGCATCCGTGGATTTCTCAGTGCCGTTCTGGCCATCAACTTTTGGTTCCGCTGGGTGTATCAAGTAAAAAGCACTGACAATACCCCCCTGTTCCAAGGGTGGATGTATGACGACAAGATAGACAAGAATATATACGCAATGTTATCAAACTACCAAAATATAATTTGTATTGTGAGAGCGTGGTGGCCAATTGGCTAAGGTGCCGGACTCGTGATCCAAGGATTGTTGGTTCGATTCCTGCCTAGTTCATGAAGTTGTGTCTGTGTCCTTGGGCAAGATGCTTTATCTCACTTGCCTCTCTCCACCCAGGGGTTAAATGGGTACCTGTGAGGTAACTTGTCATTAGGCGCAGTATATAACTGCTGCCGACTGGAGGGATTGTCTCTGGGACAGGTTATCATTGACCAGGGGTAATTTAACGTCTGTAAAGCGCTTTGAGACCTATCGCTGGTATAAAGCGCTATATAAAAAAGCAAATATTATATATTATTGTAAACCGCGCGTTCAAATACTCCCTTACCTGTTACTGACCGACATTGAAACCTGTCATCGAATCCGAACCCATCTACACATTCACACCTTGGTGCAAGATTTCCGTCAATACACACCTCATTCTCACCAGGGCAGAAATCAAACTCAGCACAGGTGCTTCGTACTATAGAGATAACATTATTAGAAAACATTTTAGAAAATGTAATTCCATTTTCCAAACCTTGATATATGATCATTGGAGAGGATTGTTATATTCTTATAGGTAGGTATAATTGTAGAACTTAAGAACATTATCTATAGCATGACATATGCCATCAACTAATACATTGACACATTCTTTTGTTATTCATAATGTGCCTTAGTGGGACTCAATGCCATGTGATTCTTTCCTGACCATCGTAGGCAACGTCCCATGTTGGGTGGATCACCTAAATATTACATCGTCATGATGTTTCTATATCTATTGCTCTACGATGATACCTACCGTTATTGAAACATACTTCTGGGTCACAATCACACAGAGAAGTATTACAGTAGCATATCCCTCCCATGAATTCAACAGTATCTATAACGCTGTACGACTCAAAAGTATCGGAAAGTGCAGATTCAGGAAGGCATCCTTTGTCCATGTTAATAGGCTCATCTGGCAACAAACATCTACGCTCATGCAATTCAGCAGGAAAATCGACTAAGTGAAGAAAATGAAATACATGCATGTTAACAATTATGAAATGCTCTTTTTAAACGTGACTGCATGCATGGCCTTTTTTCTAAGAATTCAGAAGTGAAGCGGGTGAGGAGGGGGGGGGGGGGGGAGAAAAAATCCAAGAAGAGACTTTCACCAATCCCTGTCCCTTTCCTCTCCTTGGCTAGAAGGACAGATTTTACAGGTCGTAATTTTGCAAATGTTTGAGATCAAGTCACATTTCCGAAAAAGCAGATGAATATGTGAGGGAAAAAAATCGCAATTTCGAAAAGTTCGGAGATAAGATCAGTCTAAACATGGAGATGAAAAAAAACCTGAAAATATCAAAGTCTTATTTGGGCCACGGTTACAAAGATATAAATAATTCTATTCCAGGGTATAGCCTCAAACCCCAACGGTTTTCCGCCACCTCACTTTTTGATGGTTTATTAAGCCACTGCTGTAACGTCTTTGAACCCATTGGAACAAGGGAGTGACAAATCCAAACCAAACTTACCATAAAATATGAGGGCAGGCTTTTACATGTCATTAGAAACCAAATTTGTCACAAAAGCTCTTTCCATATTTGTATCATATTTGGGAAAGATCATTCTACCACATAACTGTGATGCAAAAAGTCCCTAAACTTTACTCATGAGACTATATGTCAATGTGCAGATCCTATTGACCTTATTCTTTCCTGTAGAGGGTGAGTTTTCAGTTCATTTGTCAAAACCTTATATACGGCTCTATGTTAGTATGAATGAATGCAGAATTTAAGATCAATTTGGCGATTTGTATATTAGGGTGAAGGTCGAAGATTTCCAGATTTTCCACAAGTGCAACCAAAAATAGAAAATATGAATTGACCTACACGGTGGACCACACGGGGGGGGGGGAGACTACTCTACTGGGGGCAACACAGTGTACTGGGGGCAACACAGTGTACTGGGGGCAACACAGTGTACTGGGGCAACACAGTGTACTGGGGCAACACAGTGTACTGGGGCAACACAGTGTACTGGGGCAACACAGTGTACTGGGGCAACACATTGTACTGGGGCAACACATTGTACTGGGGGCAACACATTGTACTGGGGACATTACTGGGGACATCACAGTGTACTGGGGACATCACAGTGTACTGGGGACATCACAGTGTACTGGGGACATCACAGTGTACTGGGGAATCACAGTGTACTGGGGACATCACAGTGTACTGGGGACATGTATGTATGTATGTATGTATGTATATGTGATCTTCCCGCAAGCAGGAACTCGCGAAAGAAGCCATGGAGGCTTATAGACTCGCAAGCTGACCGAAGCCAATCTCTCGGCACACATCCATTTAACGTCCATGTCGAGAAGTTGTTATTGAACAACACCCTTGCCAGACGACAAACATTGCTGTTGGCGGGAATCGAACCGGGGATCTCATGACTGGGAGACGCCGGCATTAACCACTAGGCTATACACTCCGCCTCCACATCACAGTGTACTGGGGACATCACAGTGTACTGGGGACATCACAGTGTACTGGGGACATCACAGTGTACTGGGGACATCACAGTGTACTGGGGACATCACAGTGTACTGGGGCATCACAGTGTACTGGGGCATCACAGTGTACTGGGGCAACACAGTGTACTGGGGCAACACAGTGTACTGGGGCAACACAGTGTACTGGGGCAACACAGTGTACTGGGGGCAACACAGTGTACTGGGGGCAACACAGTGTACTGGGGGCAGTGTGTTGCAAATGGCCCTGCATTTTATGTGAGTGAAATGCTGTGTAACGCGTTGTGCGATGGGGTTTGTGATCCCTTTTCACAAAGGGCAAGATCGGAAAACACCTCAGACAGGGATCAACATGCTTGTGCTTGACAACCATACATAAACCACTCATACAATCAATATCAATTCATTTAATTGGACCTTTTTAACATTCTGAACACTTGGTATCACGCTACGCATACTACGCCTGTGGGTGGGAACGGGTGGTAAGTATTTTATGCACTATACGCGCACGAGTACTTTTAACACGAAACCATGCCCCACTGACCATGAACGATCACTAGTAATCCTGTTTAAAATGCCTGCAACCACTTTTCATAACGCAAACACAAATGCGCAGTGCCATTTACAGTTAGATGGCTATGACAGCAACTTACATCCTCCATATGAATACGTCAGCTGACCCCGAATGTTAACGCATACACTTCCTTCAAAGCAGGTGACGTAATTGACCTGATCGCTGGTCAGTTGTCCTTCCTCGCAGTCACGACGGATAAATGATGGATCATTCAGTGTATCTTCATGAAATTCCAAATGACTGCATACTCTGCACTGCAGACCGGGAGCTTCAAAAACCAATAAAATGTATCAATGTAACAAACATGGTTATTCCCTATAGGCAAAGGTGTTGCAATTCTGTCGCTCACCATCAGGTGCGTACATTCACAATTATTTGAAGGGGAATAGAGCGATTTAGATACTAATTTGGACCGACTTCAGTGACTGGCCGAGCAACGTTTCGAAAAGTAAACCAACAAAAACGGCATTTTGTGTATAATTACAACTGCGCACATATTGGCTGGGAATACGGAGGGTCGGACGAAGTGCCCGGTTCCGGCAACATGTAAGACAATTAAACCCCCCCCCCCCAAAAAAAACCCCAGCACATCAGAAATCGGATTTACTCATGGAATGAATCTCAGAGCAAAGCCCTCCTAAGCTGTAGCATTGTTAGATATCTGTTTTTATCTCGTCACGAATTTAAAAGAAAACACCTTTCTACATATGAGGTAGAGGCAAAGCCACATAAGCTGCAGCTTTTTTGTTATAACACCACGAATTCGACTCCAATTTTGACACTGACTTTGGGGGTTGTTTTTTAATTCGTATAGTAATATTAAATTAATATTTATGTCACTGAGAACGAGATACATTATTTGACGATATTACTATGCAATATGGTGATATAAGACCTTACTGTTTGGTGGAGGCGTGTGTGGTCGAAAAGGCCTATCGATGGGTGGTGCCATTACATTATTGCATACGTTTGTATTACAATGGCATAGTTCTCCTGAGAAGCTGACCAGTTCGCTTCCCCCACCAAGTGGGTACTGTTCAATCACTGGACTGTTTTCTGTAAGTGGTGCACAAGTATCTACTCCCAAATAGGCTGTTTCCACACAATCACGAATTAGCACATGAAGATCAATATTTCCGTCTGTGAACCAAAGAAGAAGCTATTAATTAACTACGATTGCGTATCTTAAACATATGCCAGTTCATCGAAAATCTCCAGAAAGCACTGTGAAAGTCATTATTTTTGCTATAACAAGTAATTATAATTCCACTAGTTGATGATATTTCTCTCATGAGAGTCTTGTTATGGTTTTTAAAGGTAGGGCGTTTTCTGTAAACACCATTGTCACCAAATAAAGGAAATATCGGCCTCGAAAGCAATTATTATAGTCCTGGAACTGGTTCAAAGTGGTTTTGAATATTCACGTATTAGGAATGTAGTCCCGCAGCTTTACACCGTGGCCCAACATACAGAAACGTAAGAACTCTGGTGGTAGAGGGCTTGGTTGAAGACTTGTTCATCATGAAAATTGCCCAAACATTTAAACATGATTAAATTTATCACTGTTTAAAAAAAATAAGGGTCGTTCAAAATCAGGCAGAAGTAAAGATCTCGATTAAAGACTCCATGAAGTAATATTGTGGCGGGTGAAAAGAGAGATGAAGTTCCAGCATACATAAATATTATTTCAAATTCATATACTGTTTGCATCGACGTTCTCTAATCCAACTATATTGTAAACATAAACGTGTCAGCACGCAAGGAGATGGTACTAAAAATATTGGGAAATATCTTATTAAGCTTCTCGGAGAAATTGAAATATGTTTACTCACAACCACTAAAGAATTGAGTCTCAGTGCCGATTATGGTGATGCACGCGTACCCGGCAGGACAGGTAACCACGTGACCGATTCCGAGTTCACACTCTGGGTCCTCATACACAGAAACCAAATCACTGTATCCTATGTCCTGAAAAGTGGTACTGCTACAGAACACACACTCCGGCCCGGCCAGTTGTCCTTGTCAAATACAGGAAATACATGTTAGAGAGGAAAATAGTAGTGAGAACAATTCCTGTGTATATCATGGATTTGAACATGGATTTATAGGTAAAGCGTAATACAATTTACGTAAAAGTATAACGTATTGAAAAAAAATACTTATTATTGATTTCTCGCTGAATCGGAGTAATAAATAATTAAAAGGTTGTACGTAACTTTTGAGATGAGAGCGTATATTAGCTGTATATATAGCTCTATAGCAACAGTACGTAGCGTAAGTGTAGTTTATTATTGAGACTTTAACTCAAATTTGATTCCATTTATTCCAAAATTTATAACTAGGATAAATAGGTTGTATATATGAAAAATAATTAATTAAGTATTTCAAATGAGTAGAAGAGAGACAGATTAAAAGAAAATAAAATATATAAGAAGTTCAATAATTAAATGTAAATAAATATTGAAATACTTCAAAGGATTATAGTAAAGGATTTAAAACTCCATTGAATTAAAAGTGCAGCTCTATAAATAAAGGCACTTCTAAACAGTATGATTCTAGAACCTATTGCACCTTATTGCACATGTATCTTATTGCACCTGTATCTTATTGCACCTGTGGAGAAGTCAATTCAAGATGTAGAGGTTGATCTTTACTGGCAAGTATATTTTCGGTCAGTCCAACAGTCGTTTTGGCCGCAAAATTAATTTTATTTTGAAGAATATCATAATCTAAGCAAAATATATTTACACCATATTTTAGGATATGTAATATATTTAATTTTAATTTTTCTAATTCTATTATTGTCTTTGGCAACTATCAAGTGATATACAACTGGTACTACATAGATAATATGCCGTAGGTAGGATGCATTATAAACCGACTTACGCTTGTAGCAAACACCTCCCTTTTTCATATTGTTTGGGGTCAACTTGTGAAAACACAATATCTCAAGAAGGGAAGCTTTGGCAGACCTCATATTTAGTGTGTAGAAGTAACACATTGAGTACAAGAAGCCTATTGTGTTTAGTGGAGGTCATTTGGGGTCACCAGGGGTCAAATTATGAAAGCCTTGTAAACACAATATCTCAAGAAGGGAAGCTTTGGCAGACCTCATATTTAGTGTGTAGTAGAACCACATTGAGTACAAGAAGCAAATTGTTTTTGGTGGAGGTCAAAGGTCATTAAGGGTCACCCAGGGTCAAATTGTGAAAGCCTTGTAAACACAATATCCTAAGAAGGGAAGCTTCGGCAGACCTCATATTTGGTTTGTAGAAGTACCACATTGAGTGCAAGAAGCCTATTGTTTTTGGAGGAGGTCAATGGTCATCAAAGGTCAAATTGTGAAAACCTCGTAAACTTGATATTGCATTACGTCATGTTACATCATCGAAACCACAATGCATTTTTGCATTCTGGTTTTTATTCATTTGTGAGTCTCTTTTTCGGAGAGGAAGGGATGGAGGGGGGGGGGGGTTGGATATGACATGAAGAGACTTATGATGTAAGGATTGTCAGTTTTATAGGAACACCAATGCAACAAAGTTAGTACTTATATAATATAAATTTACCTTGTATCAATGTTACAGTCGTAACACAGACCAGGAATAATTGAAGTAGTAGAATCTGCATTGAAAGAAATAACAATCATACTAAAACATAGGGTTTGTGGTATAGTCGTTCAATGAGTAAGGTGGAAAACATGAGGCAATGGGTATATTTGATGATAAGGTTAATGTTTACTTAAATGCGGACACACAATGGAGATCCTGTAGCAATATGTAAGACAGATAATGCTATTAGTTGTTTTTATTTGTGGTCAGGAATTTCGAAAATCTAGTCAAACTTAAAATAAATAAAAGAAATCATTAAAAAGATGGCAATTTAACACAATCTGGCACACATTTGTAGGAAATTAATATTATTTGCCGCCTTGAATGTTTTCATCTGATTTTGGATATTTTTCATATTAGTATTATTTACATGCATGAATTAAAAATTAAAAATTTAATAATGAGGATGATAAAGACGATGATGTCGCCCAGAGTCACCCAACAAAGAATCCTGTCAAATCGATATCCGCCGAGGAATACTATTTCTTGTTTTACCTCTCCTACCCCCGCATGTGATCCATGATAATAATAATAATAATAATAATAATAACAATAAGATTAAAAAAAAACTGTCATGTTGATCATATTTACGTATTCTAGGATCGAACGGATTCTATAATTAATCGTTAGTTAACAAGATAAAATAAATAAATATCAAACTATAAAAAAATCACATCTCTACTCAGTATTCATATTACGATTTTCATATCAGAGATCTTGATAAATAGTATTTGAATGTTTAAATATGTCTATTTTATGAAGTGACGACATTCAGACACAAGAGCTTAATTATGCAATATCTGATCATTAAGATATTGAAATACTAAGATACAAAATGTTATTATCTAAATATATTATAGCATTATAACATAATGGGATATCGAGATAAATTCTTGTTGTATCCATTAAGATATTGTCATATAAAGATAACCTTCAAATTCCTAATAGCATAATAGGTAATCATCAAGAAATAATAAAATATATATATATATATTCTATATAAATATTTCAGTATAGCGTTGAAAGAAACTTTTAGATGTTTTCATTAAATAAATAAGCAAGTTAGCGTTTCCTTTTCCACAGTTGGTCGATCAGTGTGAAGATTCATATGCATTCTCAACTAAGTATACTATTAATGTATGTGAGATGAAAATTTGAAAAATTGCCAAGTTCAACTTTTGGTCAATTACCTCTATGATTGAAAGATATAAAACTTGACTAGTCCAGGTAATGACTAACATACCCATTGAATTGTAGCATTGAAAAGTTTAGGAACATCACATTTAACCTATACGATGTTCTTACCCTTGTAACCATAATGTCTACGGGCGTCTCCTAGTTTTGATTTTCATGTAATCTTAAAGTTTAGACTAGAACTCGGTTGCTGTAAAATGAACGACCAGACAAGCTTTTTCCCAAAATTTCTCCAATTTAGTAATTGCCCAATGACAGCCTGCTGGCTTGAAATAATTAGGCTGTAATATCAGCAATATTTCGGACAATCGTTACCATTATTTCTTCTTTTCGCCCCAAAAGGCGCGATTTGCTGTAACTTGTCAACTGGGTTTACCAGTAATTGACAAATTGACGGTTATACAATGGCCGCTTGTAGGAACGTAGACGCCTTGCATGTATTGTGGGTCTAAAGGCTATAAATCATATTGGTTATGACAAGTAACGGATTCTCTGGTATATTTATTACATCACTGCAGCAGGAAAACAAAACATGTAAGTTTTAATAACAAGAATCCATTAATATATATAAGAAATACATATATATATACTTACATTCATTATACGAGGTAAGTAAGTCCAAGTTATATCTTCAAATGGATGGCCGTGTCTTTGTGTACCATCTCGGTGACGACTTGTTCTCATCAACAAGTATACTAATTACCGTGTGATGTTCTGGTTTACTTTTAAAGGTACAGTCTTGAACTAAACTGTTCTACTATAGTTGTGGCAATATTCATCTTATTTCAATACTGATCAACTATGGTAGTTTTTTTCCCTTTTTTTCAGGTTTGAAGTACAGCACAGATATGTTGGAAATTTATTTTCCAAGTTGAAGTTAAACCCTGCAGTCACAACATCTGTAAGACGGGCTTAAGTTTTTCTCTCGTGTATAGGCTACGAAAGAGATAATATAGAAAATGACTGACGCAAACACACATACAAAACGCATATATGGTAAGATACAAATACCTAGATGGGGGTGAACGCTTTAAATGGTAGGTGTGAAACAGGCGTTCTTGATAATCGACAGAGCATGTACAGGATGACAAAGGAACCAACACTTTCTGGGTGAGAAACTTAACAGGTCATGACTGCGTCAGCTCGCTTCTTCAACTTGACTTTGACCGTGGGGTGACTGGCAGCGCCTCAGATATACATAATGGGCTTGGTCACAGCAGCATTGTTCTCAGCGGTTACAGATATTACTGTATAGTGTCAGTACTTGATGAATAGCGAAGGGACAGAGTTCATGAGAATACCGTTTTTGATAAAAAGCTACAAACAAGACGCCACAAATCAACTCGCATTTAATATTATAAAAGTTTTTTATTCAATCAACTCTCAATCAGACTAGGAATGAAGTGAAACGATAGTCGCTTGGTTCTTTCCCTCATTTTACTTTAATGCAAGACACATGTTCGTACGAAGCTCTAGAGAGGACATAGGGAAAACTTATTTTATTACGTACGTACGTAATAATACTACGTACGTACGTTATATTTCTTACGTACGTACGTGATAATTTTACGTACGTACGTAGTATTATTTACGTACTTATACGTGATAATGATTGTGTACGTACGTAGTATCATTACGTACGTTAGTAATTATTTTATTGTTAACATTTCTTACCTCTCTTAGATCTTCGTATGTTCGCAGTCACACATGTACAGGTTTTTAACCACAGAATAAGAGAGAGACGTCGAGAGCGTTGTGACTTCAATATTTCCCACCTGATACCAAAAATGGGTGAAAACATGAAGGAAAAAAGAGAAGTTTATTTGCTGTAGTTTTCGTCATAAATCAGAAAAAGTTGCTTTCTTTTTCCAAAGGCTAAACACGATTACTAATATCAAAGCGTTGAATGTGCCGATGATCATCGCAGTTGGGTGTGGGTTGGAAGAGGGCACTTCCTGAAAATCAAAGTAGTAACAATTGCAAGAGTTAAGTATCTCAAAGTGCTATATAGCTTCCATAGGAGAACATTGGAGCTGTCGAACCACTGTATGTCCAGAAATGCTGCTTTTGTTGACTTGGGTGCTTCTGTCAAGTCACCGGTCCTTTGATCAGTTTGGTTTCCTTTAAAGAGCCCCTGAAAATGATAATTCAAATTAATTGCGAATTGATATTCCTAAAAACAAAATTAACTTTGAACCCCACTGGGGGTTAGTCTCTTACCAAAAAAAGTACCAAAATGAACAGCTAACGACTGGAATGTGCATAACCCTCATGTAAACCCCAAGCTACATTTGACTATATGATACGTCATTCTTGGTAAGGATACGCATATTTCTAAATGGTTCACCGAGACTTTTGGCCAAAAAAGAAAAATTATAATGAAAAAATATGAAAATATGAAAAATAAAATATGAAAAAAAATGAAAATAAAATAACGGTTCGCATTATTGCAGTCTTGTGTTACCTGTCCATGGGGGGGGGGGGGTATTTGAAGTTGAGAGGTCATTGTCTCTGAGTCCTAAATAAATTGCACAAGCAAGTACAGTACTGTCTCGTCTTTGTAACCGGTGTACCGGTCTACCGTCGTGCTAGATGAGCCCTGTTGTGACAAGGGAAATCTGATTTGGATTACTCGGATACTACAGTATACCAGTGCAATATTTGAGCTCTTCAACGTGTTGATTCACTTAGACTTGGCGGCGTGAAAAAGATACTATACTTTTTGACTCTTACATATTTAATTATTCCCAAGCTAATTAAAAATACAATGCACCATAAAGAAGCAGGTGTTACGTTATGTTACTATATATATCAGGGAGTTGTTATGGAACTCCCTGGTTCATATCTTATATGCAACGTACCATCGGCACACTGTATCCCTAAAGTATAAAGGCAATTATTTTTACCCAGTATCGGCTACTGGATGGGTACGTATCTTGTGTAAACATTTGCTCAGATATCATTAAATTTTGTTTGCTATATCGTTATCTTGTCATTTGGGCAAAAATTATTGCGTAAGGTATTTCTTTAAAGGTATTGCGTAAGGTTATTTTTAAGGTATTTTCTTTAGTGTGTGGAATAGCACATGCATATAATGTGTTTGCGGTGACTAAAACCACATTTAATTCGACCGTCTAGAAACTGAAGACTTGAGTATTCCAGGCATAGATTACTTTTCAAAAGTGTAAGATGGGTAGCCCTATATACTTATATTCGGACGTGTTACTCAACGAAATTAAGCGTTGAATTGAAATCTTGTCAAAACGGAAAATCTTAACGCCAAAACTTCCTTGGCACTTTCGTTTAAACTGAATAACACTGAAATCTAGTCTTCTTACATTTTTAAGTGCCTGGACTGGAAAAGTAGACCTTAAAATCGTGTTGTGACAGTACAAAGCCAAATTCTAGTCCCCATTTCGAGAGTCAAAGAGTTTTAGTGAAATTGACGGTGCAGTATTGATAGGACTTCTTATGACAACATAAGGCTTTATGTATGATATATAACGCTTAAGGAGTTGTAATGAAAATTCGAACTAAAATGCCCACTTTATCATGCATATCATATAGAACAGTCCCCAGACCGGTTGTTACAATTTATATTGAGCACAGTTTTTCTGGACAAATCCAAATAAAGTAACAATATTACAGAATATATTAGGCCTACGTAGCTCCACAATGAGTAAACACTGGGACGACTCTTTCTACGAGTTTTTGTTTGTTGGCAAGCACAAACTTTTTCCTGTTTCCAAAACGTTATATGAATACATGAACTTGAGTGACAGTGATGTTAGTATAGACTTGAAATATTATAGTCGCTTTATTGGCCTTATTAATGGAAGTACTGTAGTACAGTATATATTCTTTGCCAGTGTTCGAATTTTAGGGTTTGTGTGTCAGGAGGGTGGAGCACGACCGATTGCTGACGCCCGCCCTGGGAAGTTCCCCCTCCCCCTTGATCCCCTACACTTTAAGAAATGTTTGTTTCGGTAAGCAGAGCTAAGAACAAAATTTGTGCTATCATTTCCATCATTTTATCTTATTTTCATCTATTTTGCTTAGTTGCCAGTGTGTACGACGTTGTGTGCCTGTTATAAAATATAACTGCCATTTGAAAGTCTGGGGACGGTTCAGGGAGAGACAGTTTCCCTTTTCTCACCGTGGCTACGGCATTTACAAATACATAATAATGGACTACCGTGTGTGCATATATATATATATGTACACGCAGGTACAGTGCCGTGCGCAAAGGATGCTGAGCCATGCCTCCCACCCCCACCCCCAACTTCGATCATCAGTCGGGGACAAAGGGTTCAGTCAGAGGAGGTTTTGCATATTGCCGGGGGAAATAGTGGCACTTTACTACGGGTCTACCCTGGCAACTTTTTTTCAACCTCACACAAAGTATTTATTACCAAAACCATGCATGTATGACTACTTCTGAATTTTAGTCTGAATATGCATCAGAATGCACTGTTTAACGTCATAATTTTATCATTTTGCCTTGGGAGGACCCTCCAACCCCATACATAGGGGACGGCTTCAATGACCCCAGGCAACACCCCCTCCGCTGTAGTCTTTCATTCGCCTCTGGCCCTGAAGGTTCAGGTCCCTACCTTAATCAATCGGGGAAATTTATTATTTTTTTAGCACAATCTCCCGTTAAGAGCTATTTATGAAGACCTAAATTATAGTCTAAAGATGCCTTAGAAAGCACCATTTAATTTTTAAAGGTTTTTTCTTAATGGGGGGGGGGGGTCTTAGATCCCCCCCCCCATGCATATATGAGTGTTGGCTTCAATGACACAACGGCAGCACCCCCTCATTATAAAATACTTCATTCACAAGTACTGCTTCATTCATATGCTTCTCCCATAACGATTTACTAACTGTTGTGGAATAATTGTGGAGTTTATTAGCACCTTGTTGCGTTTAGAGCTCCTTGTATAGACCGAAATGTATGCCTTAGAAACAACCATTGGACGTTTAGAAGCTTATATTTTCAGGGGTGGATCCCCTTACCCCCACGTAGCGGTCGGATACAATGACCCAAGTGCAGCCCCCTCTTTTAGAAAATCCTTCATTCGCCTTTGGTCATTCCAGAAAAAGGTCAGCAACAAACTTTAATCACTCAGGCCAATTTGTATTTCCCCACCAACTTTGTGCACGTCGTCGCGAAGGGATATTATATCTCTATATAGTGACCCAAATGCATAGAGTTGTGATTTTCTATCAGACGACAATCATACTAAAAGTTTGCCCCTTCCCTCTCACTAAGCATTTTATCGTGTTGTCATTTCGATCACGACAAGCCTTTGTATGCGCTTTAGCCTGTCAGAGATCAAAGTTGAATGCTGCAGTGGAAATGGTGGAATATTATGAGAAACGATAATTTTTATCTGACGGTAACAGTTTCATGATGTAATCAGTTAATTTGTTAGGATACAGAAGAGGGCCTACTCAACAATTGATCCAATACCTTACAGGTGTACACGTTCCTCTTCATTTTTATGTGTGCTTTTCACGTGATCCGCCCAGCGGAAATCCAAAACGTCACGGCCTACTTGCACTAAAAGCCAAAACCTACCCGCACAGTAACTAAACAATCAGCAACAAACAATTACGCTACACACTTACCTGAACCACCCAACCCCTCACACCGAACTAAACGCGAAACCCCCAGAAAAGTACAAACGGTCGGCCCGCCCTGAGGCCCACTATTCCCCTCAAACCCGAACACCAACGACCCGACAAAACAGGTCTTTCTTTTATTATCTTCCACCTAACAGCGGAGCAGGTTTGACCTAGAAGGCCTGCAGGAAGCGACTTGTAGCAAGTATAAATCTTACCGTGTGTACCTACGTGCGTGGGTTACATGCAATCTACACAACATGGCAGCAAATGCACGACCCACGAGCGAGGGTGGCTTATCAAAATGGCAGATTGCCGTGGCAATCGGAGCGCCATTAGCTGTGGGTCTTGCAGTTGGAGCTTACTTTTATACTAGAAAGGGGTCCGAAGAAAAGCCTGTCGATGAAGAGAATGGCTCTAAAGCAAAGAGTGATGGAGCGAAACCGGTGGAAGAACCAGTACAGGTTAATATTAGTAGCCTAGCGTTATAAAATACATGTTAAAAATACGTAGTAAGCGATAGGCCGAAGGCCCTAGGCAATGCTACCACTGGAATATACTTTTATTGTAAGGCTGAAGTTCAGGATACCAATTCCTTCATAGACCCAATGCACATACAAGCAAGTAAAAACATGGGCCTAGCCTAGACCTTACCTATGCTATGTGTTGTTCCACTTCAAGCCTATGTAGGTCGAAAGTTCATTGATGCAAATCATTCTTAAAGTTTAGTCCCTGGGCTAGCCTATCCTATTCCTAGGGCCTTGGCTAGACCTCACTTTGATTCCTACTGTAACATGAATAGTTTATTTTTTTTTGGTTAAAATCTCATTAAATTAGGAAGAAATATACTATACCAAAATAAATGATACCTAGTATAACATTGCCTGAAATTTTGATCGCACTCAGTGCAGGGGAATACAAAAACACAGTTCGGTAAAAGTTGGATTTTTCAAGATGTGAATTAAAAAGCTGCTGACGGGTAGTCGGGTAGTCCAAATATTCAAGAAATGATTTATGGCACTTTAAATTCAAACACCAATAGCCTTATCGATATTTCAGAAAATGACTAAAAATAGGTGATATAAATAATGTATGATTAAGTCAGACAAAACTGTAGCCAATAATAATTTATCGTGTTAGAATATTACCAAGATTATGTACTTTCGTCCAAATGCACTGGCTACTCAACTAGTTTGCACTAAATTTCGTTCATTTACCCTATGCTGAATGCTTATTTACCCTATCATTAGTTAAAGAAGGCACACTCCTGCTTAATATCTGTGCAATGCTCACTAAACAGTTGTAAAAATAAACATTGCACTTAGCGTTCATTTAGTCGGTTGTTGACAAATGTAGCCAGTCACAAATTTACTACTGTAGTTCCTCTACAGACCTAGACTTATGCAACTTTTGAAGGGATAGCAAGCAACAATCTTATCAGGCAGGCTTGGACACAGACTACAATAAAATAGAGCTATAAAATAGAACTAAGGTCACATGTATAAACAAGTCACAATCCAACGCAACCAAATTTTACAAAACAGCCAACTTTTTGTTTTAAATTACGTGTTGGCCCATGCTAAACCTTGAATTTGAAACTTAAATTGGTTATAACTTTTGAGTTTTGGCAATAATTCAATATCAGAGTGAACAGTTAAAAAAGTAAAAAGTAACCTTTTTGAATGCCTCTACCTTACACTGTAATCCTAGTTGTTATTCCTTATGTTATGAGGCCAAGCTATGGTAGCTGAAACTCCTTGCCAACTGTAAAGATTTTTTGGTTTTTCTGTTAAATCTTCCAGATGAATGACTTGAAGCAAGACTTATGTGTTACTAGCTTTGAGCACTGATAATTCCTCATTTACATGTTAATACAGTTGCATTTCTAACACACCGTCAATATTCACAGCGCTACTAAGTTAATGGTTCAACATGTACAGTATGCAGACAGATATTATGGTCTGCAATTATTAGTACACTGTAATTGCTAGAAAGGTTCTTGTGGCAATTGTTGCACACTGAAAAGATTCGATCACAATATATTTATTTTGTAAAAGTAAGTTGGCCTGACGTTTCGATCTTAGCAGGGTCTTCTTAACAGAGGCTAAATGACAAGTAAATCACAACATATTTAGACAGTTCCTACGATACGCAGAACGACCAACTGCTGCAGTATGTTTTTCTCCGTGTTTGGTACAAGAAATCATGATAAATACTGTGTATCAATGAAACCCTCAAAGAATAATACAGTCCTGATTTAAAAGAGACTGTAGTACAATAAAAGTGTTTGCCTTGAAAAGAAAAGCTGCATTTTGAACAGACCTACAGGTAATTTGGTCCATAGAAACATCCAAATATTCCTGCTAATAGTTTATCATAGATGTTTTACAAAGGTTGTTTAGGTTGACAGTTCATGATTAATTTTTCTAATTTGTTAAACTGACTTTTGTCAATGATCAATGTCAGTTGGAATTACCTGTGTAAAACTGTCAGCCCTGTACTCATGCTATATGTATGGCAATACTTCATTTATGTTTAATAAACTTCACAGAGCATTTTTGTTAGTTTGAATAACACTCACTTAAACATTAAAAAAATTAGCCCAATGTTATTGTTTCTCTTACTTGTGTTAGTTTTGGCCTAGATTAAGTTAAATTAAAAAGTATTGTGTTACCTATCAACTTAGGCCTACTTCGTTAAAAGTTTACAGAGACTAGGCATACTGCACATTTCTGTTAATAGTTGCAAGTTTTTATTTAATATTTTTGTCATGCTTGCTAATTGGTGAGTAATTCATAAGTTTTGGCAAGGCCTGCAGGTAATGTACAGTACCTGCTATCTGACTGGTTTGATTTTTGTAAACAATGTATTAACTAGTAAGCATTATGGTAGTATATTTACTGTAGTCTATTTACTGTACTGTATACTATTTACTGTAGACCATTCCTTCGTTCTTGTGGACTGACACATCGATTTTCAGCTCTTAAACTTGTTTGCAGAGCTGTTACATTGAGTTTATTGAAATTCAGGTTTGGAATGGAAAATTACTGGTAATAAGGTTTGAAAATGCTGGAAAGTGTTATCAAAGGTTGGTTGCTCTGAATATGATTCTGTGATATGATCATTAGAAGGTTCCTAAAGCTAAAACTTTCTGGTAGTTATATTAAAGGTTTCTCTTTATGTCATACTGTATCGTGCACGGTATAGTGTTGTGGATATTCTGGATTAATTTTCAACAAATATTAAACCTCTTATTATTATTAATCTGTCTTTTAGACGAACCTCCAGATTGGAATCGTGCTTAT
This sequence comes from Apostichopus parvimensis, assembly GCA_000934455.1. Taxonomy (NCBI): domain Eukaryota; kingdom Metazoa; phylum Echinodermata; class Holothuroidea; order Aspidochirotida; family Stichopodidae; genus Apostichopus; species Apostichopus parvimensis. The sequence continues at coordinate 21,226 of KN883932.1, forward strand.
TTTAATTGAGGTGAATTTGTTTTCACTTTTTTAGACACCTGCAGAAAAAGCTCAATCTTCCAAGAGCAAAGGCAATAAATTTTTCAAGGCTGGACAATTTGAAAAAGCCATCAAGTACTACTCTGAGGCCATCGACATCGCACCCCAAGAAAACAAGCAAGACCTGTCAACATTCTATCAAAACAGAGCGGCAGCGCAGGAGCAGCTGGTGAGAATGGATCAATGAATGTTGTATTTGTTGTAGTCAAAGAACATTCAAATCTAGTCTTTCATTTATTTATTCTATTACAAGAAAAAATACAAAGAGACTTTAACCACTCAAAAATTATTCATATCAGTGTCAGAAATATCTGTGTCTATTTACACACTGTCATTTTGACAACCTTACTGGTGCTTGTACTACATGTATACAAGTGTTTGCACGGGGTACTGGGTACCCACACGACGCGATACTACCCGGTTCCTAATTTATTACAAGGATCCCACGCAAAAGTGATTTTTTTTTTTTTTGCAAACCGATGGTTAGGCAAGATTTTCCCATTGACTTAGTGTGGTCGAAGATAACACCCATAATGAAAGTATTCCATGGATATCTTATATCTGCGTCACAATTTCAGGGAATAAACATATGGTTAGGCTAGATTTCCCCATTGACTTAGTGTGGTGTTAGGCTACCATGTGATTGAAGATAATAGCAATAATAAAATATAACTGCGTCATAATTTCAGCGAATAAACAGATGGTTAGGCTAGATTTCCCTATTGACTTAATCTGGTGTTAGGCTACCATGTAGAAGAAATTGACGAGTCGTTCAAATGTACTGTACACTTAGAGAGACAACATACAGTCCGTGTAAAATCAATAAAAATATTATATTATTTTGGCATTGCAGAAAAATTTCCAAGATGTAATTGATGATTGCAGCAAGGCCTTGGAATTGAATTCTAAGTATGTTAAGGCATTGTTCAGAAGAGCTAAGGCCTTTGAGATGGTTCAAGAAAAGATGAAATGTTTGGAAGGTAAGATGAGGCAAAAATGTTAACATGTGACCAGGCTTTTAAAGCAGCATTTTGCATCCTTTTCTATGATTTTTCTCAACCTCACTGACTCCACTATGCCATAATGACATACATTACTAGCTTATCTATTTAAATCTTACTTCAAATGGTGGCATGAAAGTCGAAAAATTTGCAACTTTCAACTTGTTTTTCTCCAAGATATTTTCCATTGGGATCCCAATAAACCTCGCCCATAATATGAATATTTAAACACTACGAAAGTCATTGACCAATAGGCCTACGTAATACAACACCATTCTTGATTTGTGTACAGTCTATATGGCAGTTGTACCCACTGATCTGTACACTAACAGATCAGTGAGTTGTACCAGGGAGTTCCATAACAACTCCCTGGTTGTACCAACGCAAAGTCTTGAATCTATTTTTAGCAACGGCTCATAACTAAACCTGCATCTCTGATTGGTTGAAGTCAAACTAGTGGGTGTGGGAAAACTGTATGCGATTAATTTTAACTGTGGAACTTGTCGTGGACACTTTTCTCATTATCTGCAAATATCCTTAATTACTCGCCAATTAACGTTGTTGGCAGGGAGAAACTTGGCTAATATCTTAGTTTGCTGTTTTGTGATTGATATATGTAAAAAACTCGATGGACATGTCAAAAAAGTAGAAAACGGCGACCAAACGCAAAATGCTGCTTTAAGGGAAGACACAATGTATGAGATAAGAATATGACAAGGCACACATACACTTCTTTCTTAAAAGGAGTAAGTTTAAGTAAAGTAAGAGCAAATAAAACATTGTTCTTGTACCATTCTTTCTTGGCCAGTTGTGTTTTGGCTCAGGCATAAATTTCAAGGTGCTTGTGAGGTCTGCTTGGTATTTTCTGTGACTTTTTGATGGGGATAGTTGAGCCTTCCCCCCCCCCCCCTTACCCTCAGCCTGCAGATCTTAATGTTTTACCAAAAACAATAACATCTACATTCTACACATGCCAGTACCATTACCAACACTGAAAGGAACAAACCAATATCTTCTGCAAAGCAAACTGCAGAACCTGTTGAACTTTGAAAAGATAAGTACTGTATTTAATTAAAGTTAGTGTTTTGACCTATTTGAATTGATGTTACCTTGTTTAACATTAGTTAAGTGACCTTCACTTGCCTTTGAGGGTTAAAGTCTAACCAGAAAACTAAATATATAACCCTGGCTATGTAACATACTGTACGCCCCGTGATAGTTTTCAGTAATTGAGCAGGTTCAAAGCAAAATGGAAACTATGAATGGTTTCCCCTTTCCCTCCCCAAGAAAAAGAAAAGGTAAACAGATAAGGCAGCTGTTAATGTTATCAAATCACTGAAATGCTGGTAGCTAGGTTTAGATCCAAGAGGAACTACTGGGGACAATTTGTGGTGTGGGTGCTGGATTTGTGTTCAGAATGAGTGGTCTGAAGGGAGGGGATGTCTCTGTGATATATGTGTTGTGGGAATGTATGCTGTGCCTCTGTTCAAAAAATGATGCAAAATACTAGCAAGAACTATTGGACAGGCTAATGACTTACCTGTTGACCCGCTCCCCCCCCCCCCCCCCCCCCAAAAAACACAACTTATGTCATGGGTGGCAGAATCATCAAATGCACATCACAAGTTCAATTTTAATTTAGTCAGACAGCGCAGGATGCTGAGTCATACATTCCATGCTGTGGGTAATGTGTTTGATGATTTGCTTGTTTCCATGGTAACACCAAGCTGTGTAATATTGTTTACACTTATGCATATCTTCACCTCATTGTTAATAACTATTCATGCATGACGGGATAGTAACAGCATGTCTAGACATCTTCATATGACCTGACTGAATGCAATCCAATTTATTTACATTGTAAATTTTGATTGCTTCACACAACTGTTGACAGAGGTCACCAAGTGCTGTAATAGTGACAAGGATGACACATTGCCTTGATAATATTTGCTGAAACCTGTGGCTTGCCTCATGCATTTTAGTTGATGATACAAAAAGAAACTTACCGGTGGAACTTTACTGTACTTTTCTAAGATGTTAAGTGAGCTTGAATTGCAATATATTGTTCCCAGTGTAGTCCAAAGATCCTTAATATGGAAATAATATTTAAAATTGAAATAGGTGTTTTCCAGTGCCATTTGCTAAGCCCTAAGTAAATACACTATCTTGTTATGGGAGTGTTTCCCAGTGTTATTCACCAACTAAAAAGTAGAAACAATCTGTTAGATCTTGGAAATGAGTGTTTCCTAGTGTTATTCACTAAGCCCAAAGAAGGTACACTATTTTTCATATGGACAATAAGTGTTTCCTAATTTTGTTATTAGCTAAGCCCTAAAGTGCTGTAGATACACTATCTTTGATATGGGAGTGTTTCCCAGTGTTATTCACCAACTATTAAGTAGAAACAATCTGTTAGATCTTGGAAATGAGTGTTTCCTAGTGTTATTCACTAAGCCCAAAGAAAGTACACTATTTTTCATATGGACATAAAGTGTTTCTTAATTTTGTTATTTGCTAAGCCCTAAAGTACTGTAGATACACTATCTTTGATATGGGAGTGTTTCCCAGTGTTATTCACCAACTAAAGTAGAAAGAATTTTTTAATATTGAATTAGGTGTTTCCCACTCCAGTGGCATTTGCTATGCCCTAAGTGTAATACACTATCATTGATATGGGAGTGTTTCCCAATGTTATTCACCAACTGTTAAGTAGAAACAATATTTTTAATATTGAATTAGATGTTTCCCACTCCAGTGTCATTTGCTACGCCCTAAGGAGGGACACTCTTTGATATGGAAATGAGTGTTTTCACCAACTGTAATGTGTAAACATTATAGTGTTCCTAGTGTTATTTACTAAGTAGATTCACTATATAAACACATAAAAGGTATTTATAAGTGTAAACTTGCCAACAGAATAACTGGGTCAATGTACACTTTTCATGTTCTCAAAGTGTATGGTACAGGATTGACTTTGCTTTAACAGTATTTTCTTATTTGTTTGTAGACACAACAGCAGTCTGTATACTGGAGGGTTTTGGACACCAGGCAGGCATGTTTCTTGCTGATAAAATGCTGAAAGAGTTAGGCAAAGAAAAGGCTAGCCAGGCTTATAAGGTATTCAGCAATTTGATTTTCAGTTACCAGGCTTACTGATTTTCATTGTAATAGTTTGCCGTAGTGAATGGTATACATATTTTACCATTGTTCCAATACGCTCAGTCCTGATAATGATTCCGTGACCATAAGATAGGACATAATAATGGCAATTGGAAAAAGAAGGCATTATAGTGACTGGACTATAAGGATATAATAGTCATTGGATTTTAGGGAATGGTAGTAATGTGAGAATATGTGTAAGGTATGGTATCATGTTTATTGGACTATCAGGGCATAGCAATCATTGGAATATCATGGCAAAGTGATCATTGGACTATCAGGGCATTGTGACCATTTGACTATTAGGACATAGCACTTGATCATTTGACTATCAGGACATAGCACTTGATCATTTGACTGTCAGGGCAAAGCGATCATTGGACTATCAGGGCATAGCCATCATTGGACTATCAGGGCATAGAGATCATTGGACTCTCAGGGCATAGCCATCATTGGACTATTAGGACATAGCCATCATTGCACTATTAGGGCATAGAGATCATTGGACTATCAGGGCATAGATATCATTGGACTATCAGGGCATAGAGTTCATTGGACTATCATGGCATAGTGATCATTTGACTATCATGGCATACTAATCATTGGACTTTCAGGGCATAGAGTTCATTTGACTACAGGGCATAGCCATCATTGGACTATTGGGGCATAGCGTTCATTGGACTATCAGGGCATAGAGTTCATTTGACTATCAGGGCACAGCCATCATTGGACTATTAGGGCATAGCAATCATTGGACTATCAGGGCATAGAGTTCATTTGACTATCAGGGCACAGCCATCATTGGACTATTAGGGCATATCAGGGCATAGAGTTCATTTGACTATCAGGGCACAGCCATCATTGGACTATTAGGGCATAGCAATCATTGGACTATCAGGGCATAGAGTTCATTGGACTATCAGGGCATAGAGTTCATTGGACTATCAGGGCATTGTGACCATTTGACTATCAGGACATAGCACTTGATCATTGGACTATCAGGACATAGCCATCGCTGGACTATCAGGACATAGTGATCATTGGACTATCAGGGCATCACCATTTTCTTTGGACTATCAGGGTATCACCTGTTGGCTGTCCATTAACAATAAAACCTTGACCTGATCCTTTCTAGTAAGTTTAAATCTGTTGTGTGAGTAGGCTGTAATAGCCTTAATGTTAACACATGTTTAAAGTGAAATGTAATGTATTAACTCTAAAAGATCTGTTTCCATAACAATGTTGCAATGCTCAGTAATCCCCTAGCCTTAGATGTAATCGATCATCAACACAATCAGCTGTTTTTGAATTACCCTTTCTTGTAGGAAAGACAACCAACGCTTCCCTCAGGACAGTTCATTCGTTCATATTTCTCATCGTTTTCAAATGATGGAATCACAAGTAACACAGAGTCTTACATGGAAGGAGAAGATGATGAGTAAGTGAAATCATTTGCCCCCCCCTGCCCCCACTTTGGTTTCAGTTGTTCTTCCCTCTCTCACCCCCTCACCACAACTACAGCAGATAATTCTTCCTTACAACAAACTGAATTTCATTACGGTAGTTTCAAAGTTGTTTAGCCTGAAAACCCTTCAAGACAGAACGTGATGAAAGATGTAAAAATGTGTGAATACTCTAGATTCACCATAGTTTTTGGGTGAGAATCCGTACATGTGTACATTAGTTAATTTGCATACATGATGTAAACAGTGTATATTTGAACAGCAAATATCACCATTTAGTTTTCTGGCAAACCAACACATTTTTGAGTTGCAAAACCGAGACAATCATGATTTATTGGAGAGCATGGTAATGCTATATACTTGAATAGTACTCTCAGTTTGACTAATAGCTTGGTTTGGTGTGAAATATTTGTTCGATGTTACTTGGTAAGTTATTACCTGTTACTGTAAGTTGAAAAGAGTACATTCTGTGCCTCATAAATGTAAGGTAGGTTTTAAGTGTTGCATGTGCAAATCTTGCAAGATATAGGCCTAATGTTCCAGGATTCTGGGGATCAACACAACAAAAAGCCTATAAGTAATGTCTTGGTTGTGCAAGCTAATAATTTATATTAATAAATTATCTATGTAGAAAACTACTTCACATCAATCCTACGTTGACCATTCAAAACAGATGTACAGATAAATAATGGTAGGTTTGTGTGGGAGGGGAGGGGAGAGGGGGATGGGGGATGGGCAGGAAATGATTATATGGTATGCATTGCAAAATGCTAAACAGTATGGTCAAGTTGCTATATCAGTTTTTGTACAGAGGAACCATAGTAGTTTACAGGAGACAAAGTACAATGCCAGCAAACTGTTACACAAAATGTTAACACTAAATTATTCCCTGGGGTGGGTGGGGTGGGGGGCAAGAGATGTCCATGTGCATTGGACCTTTACCCATCCTCCTAAAGTACTGCCTTTCGCAGCACCGATTGGTAGAGTATGATGATAGCCTATGAATTCAATACACCGGTGTAGACACTCTTTGTAGTTCTCGGTAAGGTATTTTAAGACTGGTAAGTTTGGTCCTTTACTGGCTTTGTATCCCAACAAATCATTTATTACAAGGTTAGATATCATCCAATGCTTAGAGAAATGCTTCATCAAGGTCGTTTTTTATCTTCCCTACCAGCTCTGGTTTTCTGAAAGCAGTCAAAGCATTCCAGAATGGTGAATACACAGACATTATAGAACTATGTACAGAAGAGATCGATACCGATGGAATATTTTTACCGCCGGCTCTGTTAATGAGAGCTTCTTTCCTTCTCCTGAAAGGCCAAGCAGTAGAAGCCAAACCAGACTTAGACAAACTGATAGCTATGGAGGACAGTGATAAGAAAGTAAGCCTCCCTCCCCCCCCCTCCCTCCTCCCCTGCTGATGTTGTTGTTTCAAGGGGTTAAAAGTCAGAAATTAAGAAAAGACAAAATTACCACAGAGCAAATGCAAAGGAATCATATCGGTTCAACTCCCATGTCGATGGCTTGTGTCATTACTGCTAATAGGAAAGTTTAGAAATTTATTGTTTTAGTCAGGTTAGTAGTAAGTACATCGTGGAGTCAATTGTAACAATGTACGTGAACAAAACAGAAGCAAAAGTGACCGTGATGCTTAAATCCTCAAAACAGCTAGTAAAAATAAGTTTTTGTAAAAGAAAACAAAGCTCATATTTGTTCATATGTCGAAACGTGAAATATTTAAGCCTCATTACGCATTCGATCTTGACGATTGAACCGTTGTTTTCTCCCATACCATTCTGTCGTAAGTAATCACACAATCATAACAAGATACTTTGTTGCAAACCTTGCAGAGATGGAGCGAATGAAAAATTCAAAAACAAAAACATCCCTGCTTGTGCACCACAAAACCATTACTCGATGTATGCACGAGCTATATAGACCCTACACAGGGAATAATTTTCCCTAAACACAAAACAGGGCAGCAACTAATGACTTCTGATTCTTGTATAACAATATAGAAAACCCAAACAATACCCAAATATACAACTTATCCTGGTATGTCACATCAGAGAAAAGATTAGATAAGCTTAGACTGCTAAACTTTCACAGTTTTATTCTGTGTTTA
>KN883932.1:33394-46643 GCA_000934455.1 Apostichopus parvimensis
CAGATAACCCAACAGCTCATGTACATAGAGGGTAAGTAAAGAGAAGAACATGAAACAGCTTGTTAATGGTTATGGTTGGAGGGGTAAAGAGAATGGACCAGATCAGTAGTGATAGTAGATGGGGGGGGGGGTAAAGAGAACGGAGCAGATAACCCAACAGCTCATGTACATAGGGGGTAAGTAAAGAGAAGAACATGAAACAGCTTGTTAATGGTTATGGTTGGAGGGGTAAAGAGAATGGATCAGATCAGTAGTGATAGTAGATGGGGGGGGGGGTAAGGGGGAAGGGAGCAGAATAGTATTGATAATAGATTGAGGGTAAAGTGTATGGAGCAGATTAGATAGTGATAATAGATGGAGGGTAGGAAGAATGAGGATTTCATGATTTCGTCTAAATTGTTCTTATGCAGGTGTGACATTCCAAAGGTCTAATTTGAACAGTCAGTTAAGATTGTTTGCCAATGCTAATACCTCTCTAAACTGTCCTCCCATATCATGCTTCAAAGCGCTGGTACTGACAGTACAAACAGTTCCTAACCTTTATCTGATAGAAACATGATATTCATACTGTCAGAACGAGTGCTCTGAAGCAGCACATGAAAGTACAGTACAGAAAACATTGTCCCAACTGGGTGCATCTGAAACAGTGTTTGAAACAGAACATCCACAATGAAATGAGCCAACCAAAATATACATCTCTTGTCCTCCTCATTGATACAAAACAAAACCTGCAATAATTCCTACAAAATGTGTTTTCGTTTCCTGCGGGGATTGTCATCAGTTTGTTGGTCCGTTTTTGTCTGACATGACGTTTTTGATTCACTGTGCTGATCATCTAAGAAAGGAAAAATGTACCTGTGGACCTTAAACAGTCACCTGGGAAAGAAGGCTTCTTTTTTTGGCTTTTATATGCATATATTTCTGCAGCTAATCTCTTTTGTTTGTTTGACAGATTACTTCAGCTGGCCTGGAAGAAGGAACCTGAAGCAGCTGTTAAACTGATTAAAAAAGCCCTTGAGATTGATGAGAGATGTGATTTTGCCTACGAGACTCTGGGAACTATTGAAGTGCAACGGTATGAACCTATTGATGCTCATTTATCGCACCCCATAACACTCTGCTCACCCCCCCCCCTCCCCCATCTACTATCTTTCTCTCTATCTCTGGTCACATTTCTTAGGAGATGCAAAGCTACAATAAAAGAAATGAAAAAATATATTTAATTGATTTCAATACACTTTTCCAGCACTATTACGTGCAATGAAACTGACTGTCGCAACAAGTTGTGAAGAGTGTAACTATTTCCAGCCAATCAAATTACTACATTACATCACAAGATGAAATTGACCAATCATAATACAACATCATTGCTAGAAATCATATGGTAGAATTTTGATACAGTATGAATATGCTAACAATGTTGTAACTTTCAACCTCTTTACAAAATTATGCAAGAATCTGCTGAATACTTGTTTGTAACCTACACAGTATAACATCATGGTTGAGTTACTGTAGCATTAGGGTAACCTGTAACTACAGCTAATAGTGTACCTCTCAACACTTCACTGTACTTCTCATGTTCGCAGCATGAGGTAGTTTATGTTATGTTTTTTTTTGTCCTTCCCTTTTGCATTTACAGAGGAAACCTTTCGGCGGCTCAAGGTTATTTTGATAAGGCCATCAAACTGGCCCGGACAGAAATAGAAATGGCCCATCTGTATTCCCTGAGTATCGCCGCGGAGGCCCAAGATAAGGTCACAAAGAAATACGCTATCACACCACCAAAGCAGCCTTTCATGTAATGAGATGAGCAGACCGCCCTCAGATTCTACCGGTTGGATTCACCGGGCTTTATAAGTGTAATGAGAAGCCGGACATTCGGAGATTGAATTCAGTCACCTTACTGGCTCTGTTCTAGTAAACCGAGGTGATCGTTTCCAGATAGTCTGTTCAGTGATCTGACTGGATTTATATTTACCTGTGTACGGCGGTAAAAGATAATGGCAATTCGCAAGCTCATACAAATCTGACTGCTGATTGGTTGTTGTCATGTTACCTATTTTGATACCACCAATTGTCATGGTTGAATAAATGAATAAATTTGAATAAATGGGTCAAGCAAGTGATATAATTACTTTACAAACTCCAGATGAACATAATTTTTGTAAATTCTATTCTGCATAACAGCTAACTCTGATCCACCCAGGTAATGTACGTCCCTGGTTCAGTGGCTTGGTCGAAGAGGTACGGCCAGAAATCAGTCTGGAGTGAAATCTAGATTTCTGTTCTTTTTTTTATCTCTTCCACGTTAATTTCTATACCATGCAAAAGAACTGGGAATCCAGCCAAACATAATTACATAAATCTGTTTCCTTTCACTCAGATGATACTTGCTTTATCTAGATATAAAATGACACAAAATGGTCAAACAGTTTTTAGAGTAGTCAAGAATATTTCCTGCTTTTGTACATCCGTACAACCTGGAAACTGTTCTCCATGGGTTTGAAACAGTCAAATGAGAAAACAACTTCTAGTGTTTGGCTGTGTTTCACAAGCTCAAATTGTGTTAAGTCAATGCAAGTTACCTTTTAAAATGATTTAGATTGTCATTGGATAGCTTTATTTACCTGAAGATTCAATTACCATGGTGACAAGCGTCACATCATTCGGTTAGGGTCGCCTTAAACCTGCTTTTTTGCATTAATTCTGTAAGTTATAGTTATGATATTTGATACAAAGATTGCCTAACATTTCATTAGTGTAACTGGTGAATGTTTCTATGTTAAATAATTAAGAAAAGAATTCTATAAATTGATAGCCCAGTATGACACCACCAGATTCTGACAAATTCAGTTTATATTGCTATTAAGTCTGAGTTAATAATTTCATTTTCCCCCCCATATTATGTTTATCCTGGTTCACATTCATATTTAGACCAGAACGAATGGATTTACCCTTACTTCACTTCTTGTAAAGATGCAAGCCATTATTTGTATATGTTGGACGATAACAATGTAAACTTTACTTGTTTATAATACCTTCTGTTCAGTTGTGCTGCAGAATTCCCCAAACTTTTCATCTCATATTCTCCTTTTTTATGTTATTCTGATTTAAAAAAAAAATATTCCAGCATTCATTCCCTCCATGAAGAAAAACAAAAGATTTTGCTCTTCAATTTATGCTGAAGTTTATCAGCAATCGGAAGATTTGGGGGGGGGGGGGTTGGAGGAATAGAGGGTCCTATTTTAAGACCCTTGGTCTAAGAGGTCAATGATCTAAAAAAGAAATGAAATATAGCGTTACAGTACTGACCCATCCAGCATGTCCTAGGTTAACCGTGTGTATTAATCAGTATGAACTGTAATGACCTTTGACCTGTAAAGTATACAATTAACAGAAAATCAAATGAAAATGTTATTAGTGGTCGTGATAGGGAGGCTTATCAAGAACAACATCTTGTAATCGAAGAAGGTTTATTCCATTTGGGAGATAACATATTTCAACGTTCCTTCATACACAAGACTGAAGAGATTACATAACTGGGCGAGTTTGACATGATTAATGTCGTCTGTATCATAAGCAGCAACAGGTGGTTGTGTTTCTCCTTTCATGATTATAATATCAATCAGGTCTTACGAGACTAAAAGCGCCATAAGTTGAAGTGACTGCAATTTGAAGCTCTATTGCTTTATCATTGTTTTAACAAAAGAATCGGACTGCTAGTCCTCTTCCAACCCCCCCCCCCCCCCGCCCCCCTTCCTTCACCCCGCTCGCATTCCAACCCATTAAACCGTGACATGACAGAAGTACTGCTTTGTATATGTTACAACTATAAAGTTTCACTGACACCCTTTTTGTTAATGTTAAAAGTTTTGATGAAAGTATTCCACTCCTGTAGCCTTGGGCCCTGTGTCCATAGACGCCGTGTGGCTTTGTGGCAAATAGAAAATGTTAGCAATGAATCTGTGGGTTAAACATAGTCGTTAATGTAAGCATAGAAGCCAATATTGTGACAGAATTATATAACTATATTTGGAACATTGTTCCCTCAGTGTTGTTGTCAATATGAAGGTTTAATACTGACCCAATAATGTAGGCTAAAGAGGAACTTGCGCATCAAAGCCATGAAAGAATTGTATCATGTGTTGTATCTTTATGGTATATAACACAAAGAGAAAAATAAAGCATGATTTCAAAATGATTTTCAAGTATTTTCGTTTGTTCTTTTAGTTTGAGTAAAACACATATATGAGAATTTTTAATTTAATATGCAATGCTAAAGAAGTATATACAAAGTAACGATGACTTTGTAAGATGAGAATAAGGAACCCTGGGAACTGGGCAACGACTGTTGAACCTCTAAACGTCAAATGGCTAGAGGTGAAAGGTCATTAAAGGGATTTTCTCAGGGGCTGAACTTTATTGCAAAAAAAAAAAAAAAGCCTGAAATTTTGTGTTCGTTTAGGTCGAAACCACTTCCTCACAGCATTTTGTATGGCGGAGATAAGGAGTTTTTATTCATATTTTATTCATGCATAATGTAATGATGTCACAGGCAATTGAAATAGATAAATGCTTTTGTTTTACTTTATAATATAGCCTACAATTCACATATTCACGGAGTAAAATGATATTTTTGTGCAGAAAGTTTCATTTTGATGAAACAGACAGCTAAACCACAAAATCGAAATGTATCTCATCTCAATGATAAATCAACGAGAAAATTTCAATATGAGAGTAAAGCTTTTGAAGAACTGCTGTGATGAGATCGCAGACCACCCACCGTGATCCACTTTAGGAGAAAATTTAGGGTCTAGCCAGTCAAAAAAAGAAAGAAATGGGGGTACATAATAAACCCTGCATGCGAGGAACATGATATTGAGGTGGGATTTTCAATTCATTATGAAGCCTTGATACGGAGGGTGTAATCTTTGAATGGATAACAGTACTACAAGAAACAGAAAATAAACAGTATATATATCGTGTAATCTATAAAATATCTTCATCGAAGTTTCACGATAAATGATTCCACAAATATGGCTTATGGACAATTGTACAACAGATATCACTATTTTACCATTGACTATGTGTGATTCAGCAGGAAAAAAAGAAAATAAAACTTCTGATTTTCACTAAACAGAAAAGAAAATGTCGCATTCATGAAAGTTAAATAGGAGACAACAAGCAGGTTATAAGTAACCTCGCATATAGGATGTCAGGCTATCCTTTTGTTCAATCGACTTGAAGCAAGTCTACAACAAACATATTCGCCATCACATTCATGGTTAGCCTGTTGAGCGAATGATATAAATAAAGATCCGCCGTATATCGGTCCAAAATTTAAGTATGCTAAAAATTGTTTACAAGTTTTCAAAAGTACTTTCATAGAGACTGATCCTTTAAATTATTCCTTCCCGGCCATCTGTGCATTATTAAAAGAGACCTTCTGGATAACTATATTTACTTTACAGAGGCATTAAAATACTTTTTTTTGTGAATTTGAGCATAGGGAACCTTTATTTGACTTTCTATCATATTTGGGGGCAATATAAGGATCTTTTTTTAAGGAGGGAGGTAAATAGATAACGCTATTTATCGATAAAGGAACCTAGATATAGTAGCCAAACAATGGAGGACCAATGACCACAAAGGCCTATTGAATTTAAAAATGTTTTCCTAGCATGTTCTATATTTAAAGTTCCAAACCTTTATGAAACGATATTAAATTAAGACAGCTATTCATATCACTGACGGCCCCTGCTTGTGATGGGTAGGTGAGCGGGGGGGGGGGGGGGGGGGGTAGGGATGTGAGTTGGTCACCACAGTTGTCTCTATCGCATAGGCTTGTGTCTCCTTTAAATTGATGGCTTTAAAATATATGTCCACTCAACATATGCATTATCTAGTACGCACGACTGAGATTACAGCTTGCTTTGATCTCTCCTCATCAAATACACCGGCATGATGTGACATTAATTTGTTACATAATTGTTGTATCGGCTCAAAAATGGAAAGTTTATTCATATAGTGTCTTAACAGTAGTACTTTTTGTTCGACGAATGCTACTAAGAAATTGCGTTAACAAACAACATTGGTGATGAACTGTGGGTCTAAGTATAATTAGTTTATTTCACAAATCCATGCGTTGGAGCTGGTACATGTGACTGGTTGCCAACTCGAGTCATTATATTTTATCCTTGCGCAGTCTTTCTGTTCTTTGTCGCCGTTAGTTAACACGCTAAAGGTGGCTTCGCTTCCATCTTCCCAAATCCATGTACCTGTATGGGAATAAGATGAGATCGGATTAATCTTATTTTTGAGATTGACAAGTGACGTATCCGACGGTTGTGTGGGTGGGCAAAGGTTGGATGGGGGTGAGGTGGGTTAAAGAGCAGCGATTGAAAGAGTGTCTTTATTGTTTATTTTAAAACAGCGGATCAATAAGCGACGTGTAACTTGCACTCGATACGGGCGTAAATGTTACCAAAAATAGCGCTTGTGGAGCGTGTGTATCTATATATATACATGCATGAGAGGTAACCTGAGAGGTTCATGAGAGGTAACCTGTTTACAAAGACTCCTGTCACATATTTCACACGTTAGTACGCATCATTTCTTACCCTAACGCAACGTGCTAAGGTGACGAACAGGGATGGAAGGGTACTTGGAGGGTCATTTGACTTTGGTTTGAATGCACAAAACCCGCGGAGTCACCTCAAAACTTCCCGACGTAAGGACCACACTTTCCAGAATTTGCATGTTTTGGTTTTCAACCCCAAAGCAGTTTACTTCCGTATTTCTTACATTTTCAACAAAAAGCATTTATAATTACAATTTTAGTCATTTTTTTGTTCAACGTTCAACAAAGGGCAGCTTTTAATCACAAAAACAAAACAAACTGTGTTCATATTTTACCTAACATGGAGCGCGTTGTATTTAAGAAAACGAGCAAGTTTAAGATTTTTCACAAAACTTGAGGGGAGTGAGAGTGAGGGGGGAGGGGTGGTAGCGATAAACACTTCAATTGACTCATTCATAGCACTTGGCTAACTCAAGTACTTTTCAGTACTTTTTGTAACAAATCTGTCAGGTATTAGTAACATTGTCTGACAGGGTTATCATGATTAAGTTTAATGGACAAATGAAAAGGTCCGTGAAACACAAGGACTGGACATGAACAGGAGCCTGTCAAGTACATGTTGAGAGGGAGATAATATATCTTGACAGAACAACGGCTGACTGATCAAGTCTACTAGTTTTAAGAATCGAACCATAGGAATTGCTGGGCCTACCTTCTGTGTCTTTATCAGTCAGCCCAATATAAAAGTGAGCTTCTAAATTCAAGATTACAGATCCGATGAAATCATTCTCCTGCGAGTTCTCAATCTTGACCAGATGGGCACCGATGGAGGAACAGGCAGAATGTGCTTCATCCCACGAACCAGTTTCAACAGACATATGATAGCATGAGCCATCCAGGCCCAATACCCAGTCACTTGAACAGGCTGAAATAAAATATGTTTTCACTTTATAAGAGGATATACTCAAATAGTTGAAGCAAATAAAAACCCTTATAGCTTATAACAAGTATTGTCCCTTCCCATACGAATATCATCATGTATACACCTCAAAGCTGAACATCCTGTAAGATCACTATACAACCAACCTTAAATCTTGTAAGAAGTATTGTCTCTCTCCCTTAAATACAAGAAGGGTGACTTTACACACAAAGTTAATATTGATATATTGTAGACCGTTTGAATGTCACTTTGAGATTAATCATCTGAGACTCCTCAATTATATTAACTGGACTTTACTTAGTCTAAAACACAGACCTCAGATGCAATACAAAACTCTATTGTAAAATATAAGATTTTTCTAGCCTCAAATAGTATGTTTAAAATGTATTACAAACTTGTAGATAAAGTGATAGCACCATTTAACATATAACCCCCTGACCGAAACAAACAAATTCTCAAGGGGGTGGGGGGAGGGGGATTGTAAGCCAGGTTTCGTGACCCCTTCCCCCAAAAATCCGAATCGAGATAGAGCGTAAAGCAGGGGCGTAACGACTCATATTTTTTTTTGTAATAATTGAATTTTGTAATCCCCGAAAAAATCAAGGGGCTAACCCCTCTCCAATCCGCACGGACAGACAGAATGATACAATACTTTCTAAAGTACATTACCCAAACTTATAAAATATATAGATATATGCTGCAACATCGCAAATTCCTCAACATTGTTTCAAAAGTGGCAAAATATAGCGCCATCTTTTATCTAGGCACCATCCATTTAAATTACATATCTTTGATGGCATTGAAGACACGCCCCAAACCACGTGCCGCCCTCTGAAAAAAAGTTAACTTTCCGTTGCTTGCGAGTGAAGCTTTCTTCTTGTCGCTACAAAATGCAGACAGTAATGAAACCTGTGTTCAGTGTCCTTAAAACGAAGGTTGTGAAAGCAAAGAAATAACATTACACTCCTTTTACATCATCAATGTGCATAATTAGCTAATGTTATTCATAAATAAACTAGAATGAAGAAAAGACTTTTAAAATAGTCAATTTTGAGGGATTTTGATGGGAGTTACAGCTATTTTCATGATTTCTTATGCCTATTAGAGTGATTAGGACAATGTTGTTCATATAAGTGTCGGTAGACCTTAAAGGGAGTGAAAACTCGCGCACAAAGAAACGTCTCATGCCGGTAATCTGACCTAGTTTCGAATGAGATGTAACAGAAGTGTTAGACACCACCATCGATCCCAGAAAATACACACACAGCTTGCTACCGTCGGTAATTTGACACTAGTGTACAGTCAATACATACAGCTGCGGTCAATACCCACAGCACACTGTACAAACGATACAGCGATGGACATCTCATGTCCAGCTAAAGATAACAATGTATCATGTTTCATTACATTTTGTAGCGACAAGCAGAAAACTTCACTTGCAAGCAACGGAAAGTTAACTTCTTCAGAGCGCGGCACGCGGTTTGGGGCGAGTCTTCAATGCCTTTAATTCTGTGAATCTTAAAATGGGTGTAGTATTTGTTACTGTGGTTAAAAGAGTAGGAGCGCCACCGATATCACTTGGAGATAAATATGATGTATGTCACCTCGCACGAAGACGGAATCACGCTAATAAAATAAAAATAAAAAATAAAAAATAAAATAAGAATCAACTCAATCCGAGTCATCTTCTTTTCTTTGATTAAAACAATGGGTACAGACACTTTGTCCCCCCTCCCCCTCCCCCTCCCCCTCCTCATACCAGTAAGGCGCCTGATTATGAGAAATGATCTGTGTCGCTTCTTGTTTGTTTTTAATATTTTATATACTTTTGTACAACCTATTCAATGATTATTGTACTGAATTAAAGAATACCTTCTCTAGATTCCGCAGTGGTAGTAATCTGATTGTCTGTGCCCAAGGTGTCTGATACCGTGGTAGTAGATGTGGATGAGTCATCAGCCGGGACAGGATTAGTTGCCATGGTTGTAGACTTTCTCACAGTTTCTATATATTCCTCCGTGCTAACTATTTCCAGAGGTTTGGATGCCTCCACAGATGAGATTGGCCCCGATCGGAATGAATCAATGTTACTGGTCGAAGCGGTGGGAATGTCTGTCGAATGTGACGTCAGAGTTGAAGTAAGGTCTGACATTTCGGTCGAATGATGTCGATATGCTGTTTTAGTCGATTCAGACGTTGTTGAGGACTTAGCGCCATCATCATCATCAACATACGTGATGATGACGTCATTCATGTTTAAGCTGGAGTATAGTTGCGTCTGTAGTTCGGTTAACCATTCGGTTCTATCGGTTTCTAACACTAGCGGAGAAGCCTCGTTTTTTGTGCCAGCCTCTGACGTCACAGTCATCGTTTGTGACGGACGTCCAGTCGTTGCGTTACTGTCATCTGTCAATGACACGGTACTACTGCTCAACAGTTGACCAATCGATACTGTGGGTTTCCCGTTGGTCTGCAATGCCGTAGTAGTATGTGGTGGCTCTTCACTTTCATATGATGAAGTCATGAGTTTGGTAGGGTTGGTGGTTGCTGTGAGGGTAGTCAGCTTAAATGCAGCAGACTTTCTCGCTGTGGAGAATTCACTACTAGTAACAGTCCGTTCTACTGCTGTGTTCATTTGTGTGGTATCATAGACTATCGTGGAAGAGTCTTTAGTGTTGTCAATCGTACTTGTGATATGTGTGTATTTGAAAGGGATCTTCTCAACAGTAACCTTATGTACCGAAGCAGGTGCAGCTGTTGACTCGTCAATTTCCATATTGCTCGATGGTAACTCTAATTGAAGGAAAAGAAATGTCACACAATAGTTAACACGCATTGGTTTGCTAACTTCCACTCCATTTATCCCGTCTATAGGATCAAGAGCCCAGTCGAGATTAATAACAAAACATTCGTAAGACAGCCACAAAAATAACTTGAAAAACAACAAAAATAATAACATGGGACAAATTGGCTTACATTAATATGTATCAAACGGTGAATTTAGTCAGTACCCGTAGCAAGGAGAACAGGACCCAAATACAACGATAGAAACGGCGCCCCAAAGAAGAGCCCCCATTTTTTCATTTGGCACCTATATAGACACACATATATGGCACTCTCATACGTACTAGACTGGCCGTCTTCATACTACGTACAGTACATATGGCTGCGTTTTATGTATTCACAGCACGTTAGTAATACCGATATTAGTCATTGGTCAGTCGGTCGAATTCCGTTCTAACCCTAAAATTAACTTCTCTGTCCCGAGTTTAATGTTGATGTGTCACGGTAAAAGAAAGGAGAAAATCCACGGAGTTGCATATCTCATCGCAAAATCACTTTAAATGAATACTTGCTGATTAGCTACATAACAATTCTAAAATTCTTGAACGCCGCATTAAAAAAAAAAAAAAATGAACCTCAGTCTTCATCATAATTATATATTTTGACAATAAGTAATTCGTGAGGTTACAAGTCTGTTGAACATTTGTCCTTGTATTCATAGCAAAATATCACTTTTCGCTTAAATTGACCTTCAACCTTTCATTATGAAGGTCTTTAAAGCACAAGTCTCTAGCGCGAAGCAACTTCCTACCAAACTTGCAATCATCTTACAAATACGGCCAAACGATCAACCATCATCTTAGAAATACGGCCAAGCGATCAACCATCATCTTACAAATACGGCCAAACGATCAACCGTCATCTTACAAATACGGCCAAACGATCAACCATCATCTTAGAAATACGGCCAAGCGATCAACCATCATCTTACTAATACGGCCAAACGATCAACCATCATCTTACAAATACGGCCAAACGATCAACCATCATCTTACAAATACGGCCAAGCGATCAACCATCATCTTGCAAATACGGCCGAACGATCAACCATCATCTTACTAATACGGCCAAACGATCAACCATCATCTTACAAATACGGCCAAACGATCAACCATCATCTTACAAATACGACCAAACGATCAACCATCATCTTACTAATACGGCCAAACGATCAACCATCATCTTACAAATACGGCCAAACGATCAACCATCATCTTACAAATACGACCAAACGATCAACCATCATCTTACAAATACGGCCAAACGATCAACCATCATCTTACAAATACGGCCAAGCGATGAACCATCATCTTACAAATACGGCCAAACGATCAACCGTCATCTTACAAATACGGCCAAACGATCAACCATCATCTTAGAAATACGGCCAAGCGATCAACCATCATCTTACAAATACGGCCAAGCGATCAACCATCATCTTACAAATACGACCAAACGATCAACTATCATCTTACTAATACGGCCAAACGATCAACCATCATCTTACAAATACGGCCAAACGATCAACCAAATCAAAATACACGCATGAACACATTCAAGTGTGCTCCATCATTAAGCGTACACGAAAAAATCTTGTCGTGCAAAATCCGCGGGGGCTGTTGCGTGCGTGCGTGCCCAGGCTACAAATTTTTGTGTTTAAGAAGTATAGAACACATAAGTCAGCTATGCAGCATGTTCGACGCTTTACAATATCTTTGATTATTTACCTAAAGATTTACTATAGCGACACTTATTGATACCACCTTTCCCCTTTCGTTCCGTGATTAAATGACTTTACCTTTCAAAGAATGATAGAAACATTCCAAAGTTTGACACATCCCAGTTTCTGTTTGGATGTGATTTTAATTAATCAAACATACAGATTGTTTAGTCCTACGTTTGATACACTTTTATTTGGTGAAAAGTGTTAGCAGGGGTCTTACAGAGTCATTAATTACCGTCTTCATTTGAGCTACATCGAGCAGATTTAATAAAAAATTGGGGCAGAAAAATAGATTTCATAATTTGTAAAATATCAACAAACTTCATACTTATATATGATTTCAGCCATCTTTTTGTTCGTAATGTATTGTAAAGATATTATTTGAATACCGCAAAAAAAAAAATGGTTTCAACGATTGTTTCCATCACTTCAAAGAACCTAGACTAACAAGGCGAGGCGTTTTGAATAATGTGCCATTTAATTTTATAATGTTAATTTCTCATTGATGGTATGGATATTTAACGTTAATTTTATAATGTTAATTTCTCATTGATGGTATGGATATTTAACGTTAAGCATATTTGTTAGAGACAGAGCCTTGACTGGTCATTGTAATTTATCAATTATCTTATCATTCTTTTCAATAACTTATCCGGCAACAGGGCTGTCAGTCCGAGCTATGAAGTAAATATCAAATTAGTCGAAATTATCAACCAAGTATAGTCCGAAGTCCAAGCAGCTGAAGACATCAACAAGAGGAACCACAAATAAATTACAACAGAGAAGCATTCGATACCGCACAGATTTTCCAGTAATGGCCGTAGAGTCCACGTTACCCGCTAAAGGCGCCACAGAGTCTCATTAATCGAGTAAAATTACGGCACGTAGTTGATATTGAAATAATGTCCAGATTTTCCTTATCGTGAGAATGAAGTCTAAAGTAACTGCAACACTGCTGCACTCTATAAACCTTAGCTTTAGCGTCAAAGCTTATCTAATAATGATACTTCTAAATTTTCGTAAGAACAAAATAGTTCTGACGATATCCATGTCGAAGGTGGGCGACGACGACGACGATGATGATGACGACGATGATGATGATGATGATGATGATGATG
The DNA here is from genome assembly GCA_000934455.1 of Apostichopus parvimensis. Classification (NCBI taxonomy): domain Eukaryota; kingdom Metazoa; phylum Echinodermata; class Holothuroidea; order Aspidochirotida; family Stichopodidae; genus Apostichopus; species Apostichopus parvimensis. Next base: position 46,600 of record KN883932.1, read on the forward strand.
ATGATGATGATGATGATGATGATGATGATGATGATGATGATGAT
>KN883932.1:71652-83449 GCA_000934455.1 Apostichopus parvimensis
AGACAATTCAATACGAGCGTCAAAAGATTGTAGATGTATGACAGATTTTGTTTATGATACATAAATCGTGATTGGTTTATACGGATAGGTCAAAGTGAAACATGTTATGCGAAATAAGGAAGTATACGGCTTTACAATATGCATCGAGGACACGTAAAACTTGATTGGTTGTATGGAATTATAAAATTAAAACCTGTCCTGAGAAATTACATAAACTAGAACCTGTAATGAGAAATGACATAAAACTAAAATATGTTATGACAAATGACATGAACATAAAACATGTAATGAGAAATTATGAACTTTTGAAGTAACGTTATACGTTTATGACACAAAAGCGTGATTGCTTATATAGATACATAAAAATGAAACATGTTATGAGAAATGATGAACTGTTACAGTAGTATTATATATTATGAAATAAAAACGTGATTTGTTACGTGATTGATACATAAATATAAAACATGATATGAGAAAGCATGAAATACTACAGAAATGTTATATGCATTTTCATATGTTTCTTTTGTTTTTTTATATACAATTGTATATAAAGGTTTTCATCAATGTGTCAGTATTTACTTTGCATGAATGTGTAAAGGTTAAGGTTATGGAGTTGAATATTTACAATTCGGGAATGAAAACCTATATAGGGATTCCGTGAACCAATGTTTCCCTACGTATGTGCTGTCATACAAAGAAGGAATATGTATAGAATGTTGCAAACAATTGAGCAGTGGATGATTGGAATGCGCACACGTAGAACTGTGAAGTGAGTATGATGACTTTAATCTCGTTCTAGGTATAATAACCACCAATAATGTCAAAGCTATATGGGAAATTGCGGAGAATTCGTGGCGAATAGAGTTATACACGAAAACACTATGTATAATCTGTCTAACAGTTATAAATTAATAGGCGAACCGAGATAAATAAGCTCGGGTATATAAAGAGAAACAGAGCAACTGAATGCTACGGCTGTTGTCGCTATTGGTTAGAAGAGGACTTTTGTGACGTGAAGAGCAGAACGGTTATAAATTGTATGTAAATTGATAACAATCGATCGCTTCATATAGCGACAACTTAACCATCAAAACAGTGTGGGATCATTGAACGAGCTTAGTATTTATCCTTAGAACCCACTGCCCTTGACTTAAAACACTGAACCATCCTTTGTTTCCTTTGTTTCTATTATATAAACTCTGTATTGATAGCCTCATCAGCATAAGACATGCATTTTTTCCAATTCTGACTACAAGGAATAACTTCTATGGTCACTATAGGCTACCGTATGTATGATCAAGTAAATGCCTCGATAGGATTTATTGTATATAAGTTTTTGGGGAATACAGAATAAGCTAAAATTATCCTCGTGCCTGAATCAGGTTGATTTACTTTCACGTCCGCCTTCGCTCCACTACTCCATACAGACGTATGACGTCACGGCTTTGAGAGAGATGACAATGTACCACCTTCATAATGACTTACTAACTGGGGGGGGGGGGGCACTGAGTCCCCTAGTGAAGCAATATGGTACCCCAGTTTGGTCCCTCAAAATGAAGATATTTACAAAAATATATGACACTGATAAATTGGGAAAGCAACATTTTCTCATGTTTCATACATGTGGACAATTTGGAAATCTTCGATCTTCCCTCTCATAAAAACACCGTCATATTGCTCCCAAATTCTGTATCCATGAATACCAATATATCTTGCCGCTTATTCAGGGCACTGTCAAATACACTGGAGAAATTTGAAGCTCAACAAGATATGCACACTTACATGAAGTAAGTTAAATTCAGAGACCCTTACATCACAAGAACGTGATATAACCAGCATTGAACTTCAAACATATATGGGAAGAGAATTTGTGATCATGGTTCTTTAATTTTGAACTGTTTTGAGACACCACTGATAATAGGGTATACCTTCATATATGTATACTAACTTTGGTTAAATCTTTTCATTCCCTTGGGTCCATTGGGGTCCAACAGTAACAAAGAGAAGGTGAGGTTTGGCAGGGGAGCTAAAACTACATGGGCGTTCTCGTGTATATTGTATAATCATATCACGTGGGTGAAAGTCCCTTTTTTGAATCGCCTGCCCCCTCAGCTTGTGAGTTGCTTCAAATAGGACCAGGGTCCAACTGATGTACATCCAAGGGTGTCTGTTCGCAAATGTCTGGATTACTTATTTGAGCAAACAGACAATTATGTCATCTCGTGAATAGTAGGCCTAATACAATTTCAATAGGAAGATATTAGACTTTGATGGGTGCAGAGATATGGTGTAAAATACATGACAAAGTTATCTCGAATAACTGACGTTGTAAATTATGTCATGGTTGTTCTGTTGTTGGCATAAAGCCAACATATGTTTTTGTGATAGAGTTATATTAAACACTGAAGTAACAATAACAAATATGCCTTAACTTACTTAGCCAACGTCATCAAAAACTTTATATAGGACATTATAAGGTTACATACAATGTAGATTAAGACAAGTAAACCAGGCGCGTAGCGAGGAATTTGGCAAGGGAGGGGCGAACCTGTAGGCAAAACTGTCGAAGCCGTAGATTCGGCATTGGAAACTATCTAAGCGTAGCGCCACCATCATTGGCGCGAAGCGTACAAGAACATTTTGGCCGAAAATGCCTCCCAGATCGCTGGAAATGGCACTTCCCAGGCCTTGTAAGTTGCATCTAAGCATTTTTTATTTTGAAATTACTAGCAATATCATAAAAACATACACACTTCGCCCCCCTTCGATACGCGCCTGAAGTAATCATATAAACATAAACAATTGTAGGCTTAAAGAATATACAAACCCGATCATCATCTTTGGCTTGTGACAGAGATGATTGTGATGACTCAATCATATATATATAGCTATACTACATATGGTTACAAAACAGCTCTTGTGTCAGCTCTTCGCATACAGCACACAAAAAAAACCCATAGCTAGGCCTATATATACATAACGCGATTAACGCATCAAAAATACATTTGAAATTTGCCTAGGACAATTAGTACTTCAAATCTTCATTGTGAGCCTACCTTTATAATTGTTGATATGAAACTGAATAACACAATAGCTACGCCTTTATATACATAACGCGATTTAAGAAAAAAGGACAAATGCATTAAAAATACATTAGAAGTTTGCCTAGGACAATAAGTACTTCAAATCTCCATTGTTAGCCTGCCTATGTAGTTGTTGATATGAAACAAAAAGGATAATTTTAAGAGAAGTTTACGGTGGCTTTAATGAATCTACAAGTGCTTAAAAGGGAGAAACTCTGCCGAGGAGCCTTCGTTATCGGTGTATTTATCGATTATTAACTTTCTTTCTATATGTGACAACAGCAACGTGATCGATAGAAAACATTTCAGAAATCAAATCCTTTATGTCTTTTCACGGCTGCTTCGTGAGATAATAGCATCTGCTATTTTTTTTTTTTTTGCTTTTTGCATGGTGGTAGCTCCATGGGAACTAACATTACTAGTGGCATAACGTAGCTTTTCCAACTGTCTGTTGGATATTCTTGCTTATGTAAATATTCTTCCATCTATACTATTTACTGACCTCTCATGGTCTCTTTGCTCAAACAAGGTAAGCTTTGGTCATCCATGCTTTTGTTTAAGACGACTGCGATCGATTAAGTATATACCGGGTTCTCTCTCCTCGTCAACACCAAAGATCAGGTATCGTTTCATGAAACGGCCTTGTACCTGTATTGATTCCGTTCTGTATTTTCCGTTTGTGTACAGCGTTTCACTACAAATGGTTCCGTTTGTGCATAGGCTTTCACTACAAATGGTGCCGTTTGTGTATATAGCCTTTCACTACATATGTTACCAACATATATCACCCATGGGTTCAGTGAAAACCTGAGGCCCTTACACCGCACATACGTGTTATATATATATATAGTACTGTACGCTACGATTGCTTGTAATATTTTCTGTCAGTAGTGGAGTGGGGGGGGGGAGGGGTAGAGGGGAGGATAAAAACCTGGGGACACAGTGACACGTTAACGTTAACATGTCTACCACTTTTAATTTTAGTAGGATGATAGCGGGGCACATAACAACACTTTTATTTACTTTTTTAGTTTTTGCTCTGCATTGCATAATGATGACAACAAGGTTTGAGGTGTAGGCATTTCTTAGGCTCTTAGAAGCCTAGTACAACATCTTTTTAGCAGTCTAGATAATAATAGTTGCTAACTAGTAATGCTAATAAGAAAGATATTGACACAAATACAAAACATGATGATGATGAAGATGATGAAGATGGTGATTTTTGACATATTTTCCTTAATTCTCATTATCAACTTCTTTCTACATATATAGAGTCCAACGATTCCGCAATATCGACAGCTGCGGCTTTGAAAGATTCATGTCGGTCCCCGTCGCTCCTATAGTTGTGAAGGTATAAACTTGAGCTGTTCCATTATGTATTGCACTCTCTATTCTATTGTAGTGACAAGTTTACTGAGTCGAGCCATTGTAAGGCGAGGGTGTGTAGGCTAGGCTTGTTAGGCTGCACAGTATTTGCGTGTTATCAGCTATCTCAAATTTTTAATTGGTGGTATTTTTCCATCAAAATTCAAGATCTGCTTTATTGGCTCCAATTATAGCACGATATAGCTAGGAAAGTTTTGTGATTACGTAGTCGACCTGCCACGGTCGTTAATCGACCTGCAGAATCTACAATTAGCTTGCATAGCTTCTTAACACCATTAGGCTCTCTGTGTAAACACAGTGTGGAAATATGTTCATGTCTACAGTGTAGTTAATCAAACAGCGTTCACACAAAGACCCTCATAAAAGAGAAAATATCTTGCAGGCGTTGCAGACTAATAGGTAAAAACGAGGTCATTTCACGACTAATGCAGGTCGATTACGTAATCTGAAGAAACTTTTCCATGATAGCTGCTTGCTATAGTTTGGGTCTATACAGCATACCTTTAAGTCTAAACGGTATACGAGTATATAAACAGAAGAAACGAATAACTAACAGCGGTAAAATAAAAGCTCGAAAATCAAATCGTGTGAGTTCAGCGGAGAATAAATCAACGATAATTAAATCAAAACGAGAGTACGGTCCCTTCCACGTGCTGACTAAAGTTTTGCCATTCTGATCATCACTGATAGCTTTCTATGTATTGTGAGAAACTCTTAGCCCGTGATCAAGAAATTTAATCATCGGAATAGTTTTTATTTTTATTTTTTTTCCAGGTTTTCGGGTCCCGTTCTTCATGGAGACTCGCACCCACCCCTCCCTTGATCATTTTTCCTATAGCTAACTTAAATGGTTTTTGTGCGACTGTTTCTGCAATAGTGATATAGAGGACAGCATTGACGTAAGGTAGTGTAATTAGAACAATGTCATAAATTCCTCGACCAGTTTTGTACGCATTTATGTTATTCATATTCATAAATATAAGCCTTAATTTGGACACTTATCCAACCCTTCCTCCTGGCTATATGTTAGTATATGTAGCCTATATACAGTATAGTGTATACGGAGTCAGCGCCCAAATTGGTACGTATCCATTCCCGGATTCCCTTCACGTGACTTCATATCGACATGAAAACCACATCCTTTGATATCATAGTCATATGAATTGCGGGCATATTCCATTGATATTTAACGAGAGGAAGGCGCCCGTCATTGCCACTCAACATCATCTTTCCCTTACCTCCCCACCCCTTACCTCTTTAACAATACAGACAATTTTCGATGAGGGTGACAATTTGTGTTACACATTATTGGATGAGCATTTTATCATGAAAGTTTCGACTGTAACCTTTCTTCAAAATGCATTGTTTAAATGCCCTCCGGATTGCCCATGTTATAATATAGTTAGCTAGTCTCTTTCGTAGGTACAAAAATCCATCTCCATTAACATTAATGACTGCAGCCACACAGAGTTGGGCCTATTAGTAAGTAGAAAAAAAGTAAGTATTCGGAAATTCTCATTTTCTAATGTGGAACACACTTACAAACAGTGGCGTACTGAAGTGGGGGTGGTCCTTCCCTGGTACCAGTCAGGGGCGCTATGCCACATCCCCCCCCCCAATAATAGCAAACAAGAGGGAAAAAAATAAGAAAAATAGGGAATGAGAATTCAAGTTGCGTCTATAAGCCACCTTACATAAACAAATTTTTCTCAAAGGGGGACACCTCTCTCCCCTCTCTCCCCTTAGACGCCTCCCCCAGGACGGCACCCTCTGTAAGGGGTGGCAAAGGAATGATCCGCCCGGGTACCAACTATTCTAAGTACGCTGCTGAATTACAAATGACAATTTCAATAAAATCATACTCTCAACCGGCATCAGCATGTTTCATGTGGCCCGTGTAGGAAAGAGTCGAAAATTGCCCCAAGCTGGCCCCGTTTTGGAGTCCCGGGGGGGGGGGGGTGTATTAACACGATATAGCCTATACTATAAATAAACACACAATAACTCGAGTTCATTTGGGTCAATATAGAGATTCGATATAGCAGCGTATACCTATAAGTGTTTGATATCGATAAATACAGGACCATATAGACACGTACTGGGGGCATGAGGACACGTGCCTCCCTCCCCTCCCCCAAACTGCTATCCGAATGGCTTACATTTTCTAACACAGAGGAAAGAGCTTTCATGGAAGAGCTTTTCAATACAAGTATTAATTAAACTTAAATGTTCCGACCCTTAACTACGGGGACCGTAAGTTCGTTTTGTGCTCTCACAACACGAAGGCTGGCTACGCGCCTGGCATAATCCGGGGATATTAGGTCAGCGGTGTAACTTCAACACATTCTATTTCAATCTAGAATCCAAAGTTTATGACAAATATCATGCTTTAATCATCGGTTGAAGTTACAGTAGCCTATACTAAAATGTTGACAATAACACAGCTGACGAGTTCGACATACCAAAAGCATATATTATTGATGTTTTTGATACTGCTGACTGTTAAATTATCTTTGAGATATTCTTCCGTCACCTTCTGTTAATCACCCTCTGGTAATCTGTTAATCTTCACGTATATCATGTATTTCCCTGCTTCCCCTGCCACCCCCCCCCCCCAAGCTAGAAATATTCGAGTATTAATTGTGCATCCGTTACTCGAGAAGCACACAAGTACGTATATCACGACTCTATTCATTTAATGTATGTGCGGGGTGCTTCAAGGTCGTTTCCATTCATTCAGTGTTTGTAGTACACGGTGTCACGTGTATACTGCCGTGTGTTATACATACACTATATAATTTCATAGCGCCTGACAGAAGAGAAAGCTGGTACGGTTTGTAATCATAGACTGCTATGTAGTGATAGCATAAGTAAATACTTAAGAGCTACACAAACATGGATCAGAACCGCTGAAAGCTGAAAGTCTCTCGGATCTGGACGAGTGTGAATCTTAAAAGGTTAGAGATGAAGGTTTATGTTCGTATTCTAATATTAGTTCATTACAATAGATTTAAATAGCTTTAATAATCCATACTAGAAAGCATGACCTTCACTGGCGAAGCTATCAATATCACTATAGAATGGGGTTATCAAAGACATACTCAAACACACGGTGCCTTTGTGTGTAGTTACGGCAGTTAAAGTTAAACGACAGTTTAAGCTTGCTGCTGAGTAATTCCTTTCACTGTTCCACATACTGCGGATTGTATTGCAGATAGTATGTAGGGACAGAAATAGTTTATAGATCTATTTTGATTTGTAACCGACTGCTCTAATAACGGGCATATCTGACCTGTTTAATAAATGTGAATATAGCCTATAGGCCTATATACTTATAATCAAAGACATGCACTGTACAAACACACAGTGCCTTGTATAGTTACGGTAGTTTAACGACAGTTTAAGCTTGCTGCTGAGTAATTCCCTTTACTGTGGCACAGACTGCTGATTGTATTGCAGATAGTATGTAGGGACAGAAATAGTTTATAGAACTATATGTTTTGATTTGTAACCGACTGCTCTAATAATGGGCATATCTAGGCCTGTTTGATAAATGTGAATATAGACTATATAGGCCTATATTATATACTTATAATTAAAGACATGCACTGTAAAAACACACAGTGCCTTCTAGTTACGGTACAGTTTAAGCTTGCTGCTGAATAAATCCTTTCACTGTGGCACAGACTGCTGATTGTATTGCAGATCGTATGTAAGGACAGAAATAGTTTTTTAGAGATATATATATTTATATATATATGTATTGTTTTGTAACCGACTGCTCTAATAATGGGCATATCTAGGCCTGTTTAATAAATATGAAGATAGCCTATAGACCTATACATACATATATACACACATATATGTATAGATATAGGGTATGTAAGAAGGCTAGTAAAAGCACTGGGAGGGCAATATATAACCATACAAGATTACAATGCAAGGCATACTGGGCCCGGGGAGGGGATGGGTGAGCAAAGGCGGGCGGCATGTTTCACTCACCTCCATCGTTAGTCGTGGGTGGGGTTTGGGGTGGGGTGGGGGGTTGGCGTAAACGTGTCGATTTTCAACAATCCTCACGGTGAAAGAAAGAAATATTGAAAAATGACTGTTAAGTTTATTTACTGGGCCACTTATACGTAAGATGTTTCTGGCACTGATACTGCACGGCCGGGTCGTGACATTTTTCTGCAGTACAGTTGTTAGTCGCACACGGCCGCATTCAAGTGTCATTATCGTCGTCGTAAAGACTCGATCCAGATCGATTGGCCTCGGTAGCTGGTTCCGTTGTTTAGGAGGTACAGTATAAAATCATGAAACTTAATAATTTTATTTGGAAGAGTTTGAGTTTCGCAATAAATAAGTCGCATTAATGATGTTTGTACATGGACTGCGTACGTCAATTCACATACAACTGAACGAGAAACATGAAGTGCTTGTTTTTTGGACCCATTCAGACTTCACTGTACCTTAAGCGAATAAATATCATATGCAGGGGCTGATCAATGAATTTACAAAACAGGGCGTATGTCCCTCCGGTCACTACTCCCCCCCCCCTCACCCATACATACACACACACAAGTATGAAATTGCGCATTCTGTAGCGTATATGTTAGGTTTATAATGAGCTCTACACGCCTTGCAAGGTTGTGCTAATAACAACTGTGTGTGTGCATGTAGAGTAGGTGGGAGGGGGAGGGTTAAATCCCACAGACCCACACCCCATGGATACAAGCCTGATATGGCCTACAATAATTCCATACCGTTTTACATGCATCTGAGCATATATACACATCAAATTTTACTGTTGTTTTTAACGTTGACACCGGTTTCGAGTGGTACCATGATACTCAAACATAAAACTAGAAACTTGATGACTTGTGCCAACAAGGGATTGTACATGTCACCATAATTTAGTCCGTATATAAGAGAGACATACCACTGCAGACATACCCATGCAGAGCTCCATAACTGAGAAAGTTTATAATTCAGCTGATGTTCTGAGCGTATAGCATATATACGTATTATGTACGGCGGTCGCTTCTATCTTGGCATTTAGTCTCAGAACATGTGTAGTACCTCCCCCCCCCCCCTTTCGAAGGGACTTGCGATACTTAATTTACCCAGCATGAGTCACATGGTCGCACACCAGGGAGTTGTACTTATACCAGGGAGTTGTTATGGAACAACTTCCTGGTTATACTCCCTGGTCGCACAGTCTCAGTAACGTCAGTAACGAGACGGGTTGATTTTCGAACAACTTCAAGTGTTTTGGTTTCCCGTGCCCATACTCCAATCTTGGTTAAAAGTACGGTTATTAGCTGCTCTGGGGTTGACTTAAAGCTATACGGTGAGATAAATCGTGCCACAAAGTTATGGTGCATTGACACACGACCGTAAAATTCTCCATAGACTTCATCTCTTAAACTAATTTGAATCTCTTGTTTGTAACAATATATGTTTTTAATTGTATATTCCTGTATAGCTTTACAGGTCGCTATCCGTTCTGCTTTCCGAATTAGTAACCCTTCTCCTAACTGCAACCCCTCTTCCTGACGCTCATCTTTGTATACATGAATAAAAGTCAGTGCCATGTTAAAAGTCTTGTATAGTCCGTGAAAATTACCTCAGTTTGTTTGTATACATATTTAAACGCAGCGCGGATGACAAGTATTATCATTGTAGGCCCATTTCCTGATGATATACCATACAGTTTCTACTCGGAAGCGACGTTGTTGGTTTCTTTCTGCCATGTTTATGAGATGAGGTTACTTTACAGCAGTCTAATGTGCCGATCCAGCAGTAAACACGTTTTCACCTTTCCTCCCTTTTCTTGTTTTTCTCCACCATTTGTTGATCTGGGAGATGACGTTATAGTTAGAACTAGTAAATTATGCGCATACTGCAGAAAGCAGTTTCACAAACACACTCAAACATGTTTAACCCCCTCGCTGAGATATTCATAAATATACGCAAAAAAAAAAGAAAAAAAAAAGCAATTCCTTAATGTCTGGGATTATTCACCTCCCCTGACCTTTGTGTCAGATAACCTAATGTTTAGTGTGTGTATAAATGGCAGATACTAACAGCTTCCCATATACCTTTTTGGAAGCCCTCACGTAGAATCAACCTGACGAGTTTTTGTGAGTGATATTTTCATTCTTGGTATATTTAACTATATTTGATTATTGGCAAACTGGATTTGACCTTACGACCTCAATTTGAACAAACACCTGTGGTATTCTGTCAGTGAGTGCGAGACGTTTGTCATTGAAAAAGAAAAAAAATATCTGATAATGTCTGAAGGTCAACGAGTGTTGTTTGCAAATGTTTATAGTTTTAAATTTCGCTCTAGGCCTATACGTATACACTATACTCGATTCGTTAAACCTTCCATTTCTTCTCATATATATATCATGTGAATGATATGTTAGACATACTTAAGTTTTAGTACAATTTAAAGACATTCCTTGAATCTCTCCACCCCCTCCACCCCTCCACCCCCTGTTTAAAACTACATGGAAGAGATAATCACAGCCTCGCAGCCATGCATAGCGCCACGATTCTGTGCTGGTTTCAAAACATATGAACATTTAATGTTTAGTAACCCTCATGTATGTTTCAGTTTGAAGCAATGTTTTATACTTTATGTTATAAACATCGAGCGTATTCGAATAACAACCATACATACATACGTACGTACATACATATCCACATAAATACATACACACATACGTACACCCTTACTTACATACATACATACATACATACAGTATTCTTATCTAAATGGCTGTAGGGGATTCACTCGATGTTGTTATGCCACGTTCGCCATGCCATGCATCCTGATTAAAGCCGCAATTTGCTCTGAATTTGGTCAAAATCTTGTGGTACCACAAACATTCTCGTCGAGAACCAGGTGGGTCGGGAAAATAACTATGCTCCCGGGGCTACCTTCAATACTTTTGCCGAGTATGTTATGGAAATCACAACAAATTATTAATCCCATTTTTCCCGGCGGGCATCCTAATGCTCGCCCCCCCCCTACCCCCGACTCTCGTCAGGCCTGACCACATACCGTTTACTTTGGAACCCTTGGAAAGAAATATACGGAATCTGACAACATAATCTGTTAGTTAGGTTCGTAAACTCGCACCAGCAATGGCAAATTTAGACATGAACGTCAAAGGTTTGCTGAGAAACAATTAAGCGAAGTGTTAAATATGTGGGACACCAGTGGCGGAGCGTCCATACAGTCAGGGGGGGGGCGGATGCCCCCCCTGACGGACTCAAATGGACTGCTGGCGCCCTTTTCAGCTTTTTACCACTTT
>KN883935.1:43367-53524 GCA_000934455.1 Apostichopus parvimensis
AGAATTCCACTTATACCTGAGCTTGTGTAGGAAAATTGTTTAAAGGCTAAGTTATCTATAATATAATATAAACAACCAGACGCTCCTTCTCTTGTTTATTATAATGCTCAAGACTAACTGATGCAATTATATAGCTATTACAATTATTTCTGACCAAATATTTGAAGCAATTTTGCTCTTGAAATATTTTTTGTTCATGTAAGTTGGACTTAATATATCTTCAGTCTTTATGATATCAATATACCCACCCAGATCATTAGGAATATATGCAAATAGGGCTAAGGGCTTCTGTAATCATGTTGCAAAAGTTCTACAATTGCCTTACGCTAAGTAGTGGCGTCTCTCTTCACAATGTAACGACGGAATCTTTCTAGAGACGTAACACATCCACTTTATCTACATATTTAAAATTGAAAAAAAAATCGAATTGATACTCTTTTTAATTTGAATGATTGATTCACGGACAATCTATCTTTCTTGAAAAAGAAGAAAAAAGAAAATAGGTATTTTACCGGTTGCGTATATATCTTTTGAAATACTTATAACCGCTGAAAAGAATTTTCGATTATCGGCATTATTTTGGTATTGTCATCTTAAAAGCCAGACAGTTGGTACTATTTTTGGAATTATGCTTATATCACACTATACTGTTGATTGAAATGGTGCTTCACAGCACTGGAACTAACAGTATGACATATTTCCTAACCTTTCTTTGATAGAAACATGATATCCATACTGCTCATACTGTCAGTACAAGTACTTTTGAAGCTTGACAGTACAATAGAGAAAACATTAAAATAAAACAAAACTGTTAGCAAACTGCTTATCCATTAAAGAACCCGTGTGTAAGAGAATGTGTAAAAAGTGAGAGGGCCTGACGTTTCGATCCTAGCAGGATCTTCTTCAGAGGCTGAGAACAGATTGCCACACAACTGCAGGGTGTATCTCTCTATGGTTTGTATGGCGTTTGTCAATATAACGGATTTTAACAATACCCAAGTTTCACATGTCTAGACGGGAACATTCAATATGGTGAGGTCTTTTGCACACGGGTTAATACGAGTCAAAAATAAATTTTGATATTATACAAATTTGCAGTCAATACAGTAAATTGCTATCATCGACCGACAAGTCGTGAAGTTTAAAGGGGGGCTCTGTTATCACATAAACTACGAGATCATTTTATAGGTGACGATTGTATTAAAGCACTCACATCATTCATATGCACCCCACGCATGCGCACAGAACATAGTGTTCGCTTTAAACTCATCGTAACAGAAAAATCCTCCACTCCTTTTCTATATCGATGGACATGGAAGCCACCTCCAGAAGTAAACTCCTCAAAAATCTTTAGCAATGAAATACTATAAACTGGTCACATGGGAGGAGGGGGGGGGGGGTCGGGGGGCGAAGGTTTACCTTTTCTTTACTGTCTAGACTAACATGAGATATTTCCATGGTTAGTGTTTAATGTTAAAGGGGGATATACAAGACGTGAAGCAGGAATTTAAATAGTTAAGATTCAGCCTGAAGGTCTTCACCTTAAGAAATACACAGAAACGTTGAGAGTATCAAACAGGAAAAAATAGTCTTCCAGGCTTTCTTTCTTTCTTTTTATTTCACTTTTATTGATTTGGGGAGAGAATTTAAAAAATGTCAAATGAGACATTTCAGTATTTTTTTATCAGACTTATAGTGAGCCTGTAGTTGTACTCTTATCCTAGAATAATTTGCTGTACTGGTATTCTTGCTCGCGGATTTCTACTCGTACTCTGGGAAATTTATAATGTAGGAAACATATACTAGTGCAAAATTAAGTACACATACTCACGCTAAGAACCTTGTACACGAATCCATACTAATACCAATGAGGAATTCTACTTGTACTCGTACACTGTGGAAGTAAGTTGAATCTAGTATAGATATACTCGTGCAACATTAAGTACACACATACTCACACTTAGAACCTTGTACTCATTCTCATACTAAGGTGGAATTCTACTTGCAACCGAACTCTGGGAAATTTTGAATGTAGTATTAATATACAAGTGCAAAATTAAGTACACATACTCACGCTTAAAACCTTGTGCACGAATTCATATCAATACCAATGAGGGATTCTACTTGTACTCGTACTCTGGGAAATTTGGAATGTAGTATAGATATACTAATGCAAAATTAAGTACACATACTCACGCTTAAAACTTTGTACACGGATTAATACTAATACCAATGAGGAATTCTAATTGTACTCGCATTCTGGGAAATTTGGAATCTAGTATAGATATACTAGTGCAAAATTAAGTACACATACTCACACTTAGAACCTTGTACTCATACTCATACTAAGGTGGAATTCTATACTTGCAATCGTACTCTGTGAAATTTAGAATGTAGTATAGATATACTAGTGCAGAATTAAGTACACATACTCACGCTTAAAACCTTGTACACGAATTCATACTCATACTAAGGTGGAATTCTACTTGGAATGTAGTATAGATATACTAGTGCAAAAATAAGTACACATATTCACACTTAAAACCTTATACTTGTACTCAATTCTGGTTACTATATACACATTTTTCTGTTGGACTGACAAAACCTTATATGTAGTAAAGCTTATTTTTCATTTCTCGTACTAAAGATAATCTTGAAAGAAAAATAAAATAATTGATTTGTATTACATTAGTTCTTCCAAATACAATATGAAAAACTGCCTTGTCATTGAAAATTGGCGAATAAAGCCACGCTGGAAAAATACAATATTACTGATAGAGACAACACGTGATAACTTTATTGAATAATGAAACAACGCATATGGCTTATGTGACTTATCAGTTGAAAATATCTTTAATCAGTCTAACAAAAAGTAAATAAACTGGTCCGACCTGCAGTTTGGACATCAATTTGCCAAATAAGAAAATAAAGTAATTTGAATATGTAAGCAATTATGAAGCAATCATTGATGAACTGTTAGCATTATAAGAATAGTAATGTTTGGTTTTCGGTCTTTAAGTTAGTAATAAGAATCGCGGCAGCATGCAGGGGGGGGGGGTAGGGGAGGATGATACTGGGAAATTATTTCGAAACAGATCTTAACATATACACTGAAATTGTTTTTGTTTTTTTCTTGGTTAAAACATCTTAGTTAGGATAGAGTATAGTTCTACACATTTAGCACATCTGCTATCCATGAAGAATGAATCGGATTATAGAGTTTATTCACCTTGCCTTTATTACTTTCTTCTAAACAGACAAGCGAACCTCCCAAAAACGGGAATAATACCCCCTCCCCCCCCCCCGGTTTGAACATTATACTAAACCGTACCTGGATTTACCTGACGTACAATGTGTATAGAATAGCAATGCTAGGCACGTCGACCATATTGGTACTTTAAACTACCTAAGTAATATGGAAAGAATCAACGAGTCTTCGGTTGTATTGGATAACGTAGTATTGATCACAGGCACAGGTATAGAGTCACGATTGACATGTAAAGCGAACATAGAAAAGGAGGCCAATACAGAACGTGTTTCACATTAATTCATTGCCATGAGAACGAAGGAAATACGAAGCATTAACCATGCAGTGCTTGAACGACACAGGAAGACGATTCTCTTTGTCGTGGGAATGTAGTCGAAGTAAATTGATAAATGAATCTCAGGGAAAAAAGGAAAAAAGTATCTCGTTCTTAAATACGGTATGTGACGGGATATACATGTCATATGTAATTACAGATTCCATGTCCTAAAACATGGAGTACTGCCTATATGCAAAACAGGTGTACGTTGTACGTATATCAGATCAAGTTCGATTTAGTAATCGCCGTCATGAATGAGTCAATGACTTTACGGTTGGATCATTTCTGTCAGAAATTTCACTCTTTTACTTTAAAACATAAAAAGAGAAGTATATCGCTATTCTATAGACTATATTCAGATCTTAATTATGCAGTAAATCAAGGTTATGGTATTCCTAAATGAGTTATTCACATGCAATAGTATGAAACTGTATATGTCATAGAATTATGAGCTTTGATGCGCCACCATTTTTTTTGTGCTGATGGGGTGTGATGCTTTAGGGTTTGATGTCTACGTCACGGTATTAATGGTTGTCCCAGTGTTGAAGTTGACACGTGTTTGCTGCGGGTGCTTTGCTGTTACTTTAACAGCAAAAGGAGTGTGACAGGGGGTACTGGTTTTCAACAACCTCCTGGATACCATGACAACTCATCCTGAGTTGCTCATCACACACATTGTTATCATATAAGCTGAAGATGATAGTAGAATTTTCTTCTTTACCTTGAATATAACATGCTAATCTCCCTTACTTTGAAGGAGTTTGCGATAGACTCCATCCCGAAGTTGTGAATTCGGATGTTCATATCTGAGTTTTGGAGGTGATGTTTTAATGAGAAATGACAATTTGTAGTTTAGGGAATCATAATATGATGCATTACCATAGGACTAACTTGTATATACATTTCCGTGATTGTGGTAAAGAAATATAAAAAAACACGCGATGAAATTCTACAGAAGAATAATTTCCATTACATACTATATATCCACAGCATCATTTGTACGTATCTTTAAAAAAAAACCTCTACTATAACTGAAGTTGATTTTTTCTTTCGGAAACCTCAAAAGGTCATCATAGAAAGCATCATTGCAAGTTTAAGTCTGTCACTTATGCGCGTATAATAACTAGTATAAGCGTGTCTGCGTATTACTTCGTGACTTTCTATATACGGTCCGAGGTTCTTATTTAATTGCGTGTGGACATATAGTACGACTACCAAACTTTTCAAGCGCATGAAAAATTGAAAAACTTATGACCCTTCAAAATAAATCACCGCAAATACATACTTATCTGATCTTGAGCATGAGATGAGCCACTGATATTTTCACGGTTTCTGACGAGTGAAGTATTCAAACACTTATCATGTTTCAAGCTAAAGATCGTCCAAGGTCGTGTAATCTTGGGAGCATGCTAATCAGAACTATTGTGCTATATTTTCCATACGATTGTTCTTTGTCATTTTTGGTTTCGATGATAATCGTAACCTATGCAGTCATGCAGGCGGATGAGTGCGTGTGTGTATGTGTGCGTACGTGAGTCACGTCTTGCTTGTAAACACGATATCTCAAGAAGGGAAGCTTGGACCAATCTCATATTTGGTGAGTACGTGTACCACATTGAGTAGAAGAAGCTTAGTTTTTAAGAGAAGGTCAAATATCAGTTGGGGTCACCAGGGGTCAAATTGTGAAAACCTTGTAAACACAATATCTCAAGAAGGGAAGCTTGGATCAATCTCGTATTTCGTGTGAAGGAGTACCACATTAAGAAGAAGAACCTTATTTTTTGTTTTTGTGGAGGTCAAAGTTCATTTGGAGTCTCTGGGGGTCAAAATGTGACAACCTTGTAAACACGATATCTCAAGAAGGGAAGCTTGGACCAATCTCATATTTGGTATTGAGTTGTGACACTTCAGTACAAAGAAGCATAAGGTTTTTTATGGAGGTCAAAGGTCATTCGGAGGCACCTGAGGCCAAATTGTGGAAACCTTGTCTTATCTCCCACCGATCAGCCTATTAGATAACATGTGCGTTACGCCTCATAAGAATATGAGGCTGCTTGCAATTGAAAATTAGCTTATGGGCATCCGTAGAATCGAATCAAAACTTACTATTGTTTGTCATATATATCTCAATGCTTTTTGCTGAACTATGTATATGTTGTTCATCCTGGCTATACGCTACAGCCTAGTGTGTCACATTCATGTAGCATCATCGAAACCACACTGCAGTTTTGCTGTCTGGTTTACGACGTTAACCTGCGTACTTTGGTTGGAGGACATATAACCCTTTCTGTGTGTCTGTGCGTGTGTGTGAAAATTTAACTACTTCTTTTGGGAATAGAAATGCTAATAATTCGTTCATTGTTAAAGGTGGTGGGTCGGCTCAGTATATAGAGAGCGGTATTTCACTTGATTTAAAACTAGATGAATCATGAAAGTCTTTAGGCACTCAAATATAGAAAGAGCAATTTAAAGGTATGACAGTGTATCATATCTTGCTTGTACTCGAGGTCCTTTGAAAATATATTTAGCCTATAGATACTGATAAGTGCAAGACGAAAGTACTAGTATTCGGTATTCGCGTTTGTACTCGTACTTATGTTGTTGTACTCATGCTGAAACGTATAAAGTCAACGTTAACACTGACGTAAAACAAAATTTAATCTTGGTCATTCGTCAACTTTGAATAATTGTCTGTGGCAGTTTTGGTATCATATCAAATCATGGATATGAAGTATTCAACAAGTGTAAAATACGCGCGTGTTTTTGGCCACTTATCAGAGGGGAAACTTAACCTCCTATCTCATTTAACAAGTACAAAAGTCAGATTCTAAGTGTATTGTTAACCGTAAATTTTATGTAAATTTTATTTAAAAGTTTTAACGTAAACATAAAAAAGTGGTTATCATTCGTGGTAAACTTTAACCAAATTAAGCAACCATTGCTGTAACTTTTGCGAAAGACGAATTTGTCCTCTTCCATAATCTGAAGAGCAGGGGAAAGTGTGTGGATGCCTTTATCACACACCCTACCTACCCCCTCCCTCACCCCCCTCCCTCACCCTCTCCGCCTTTAACCTGGTAGTAATAATTTAAAATTCTCACACAATTTGATCATTCTGCCTGTTACTTTTCTCTAACGTTGAAGGCCAAGTCTCGGTATGTGTAATGTGAATGCAAGTAGGGGAAACCATATATATTGCAGGTTTGCATATAAACGTAGAGGAAACATGCGGTCTGTGTCAAAGGTTACAGAAAGCCTTCTTAACATGCGTTGGCGATAACAACCGTAGAATAACATTAGACAAACACTAGATGACTAATTGCTTGCGACCCATTCCTTTTATACGGAATAACACTGACTATTTATAATGGATGTGTATCAGCTATGTAGTATATATGTTAAGAATATATCGCTTCAGTTCAGTACCAATGACGTTATATCAATAAACTATTACCGAGATGATGGATCAAAGGTGACGTATGACGTATGAAGAAACAACAAACGGTGAATTGAACGGTGTCGATAAGATAAATGAGATCACTGAATAATGTCACCAAAAAAAGAAAAAAAAGAATAGTGAATTGAACCGCCTGGAATTTCTTAAAGTGAGGTAAGATGAAATGCAATAATTATTTAAAAAAAGAAGAAGATAAAGCCATTCCGAAGAGATGCAGGGCCGACCCGTCTGACTTCAAGGGTAATCCTATAATGAGATATAATATTCGCGATGCTAGTCCAGAAAAAAACGGTTCGAAATATACGACATTGAATTGTTATTGGATCGACAACCTGCACACTAACTTGTCAGTTATAAGCCTATGGACTGACAATTGTATTGCAACCTTGTAGACTATATATATATAAACCCCGTGTATTCCGTACATTACGCCAAGGCTTTGTATTTATCTCTACTTTGGATGTCCTCGTCTCGGAATACATTGAGACCCGAAGCAATCCGTAGGATCTTGAATTTCCAACACAACCTTGGTGATGACAAGTCATTTGGCTAGCAGTGTATTATGCGGCCAAAAAAACTTTCATCTTGTGTGAGAATGATCAGAGATGAAGGAACTGAAATAAGGGTTCTTGGGTGCAGGATTGATTAGAATTGAGTCTGGCTTAATGCTTACCTTCCGGGAGTAATCATTTACCTCATCTGTCTGCGAAAGCGGAGAAGAAGAAATTAAAGGGTAATCAGTCGTGTTAAATACATTTTCATTTTCTGATTTGAATTTCTCGGTCGATAAATAGTTATTTTCCCACTTGCCATTATTTCTGATACGTGCTAAATGAAAAGTATGATTGCAATTTAGTTGTGCTTCATAGAGCGCCAGAAGGCGGCCTCTCTTATAATCGGTTTCATTATTCTAAATCACACCGTAATGAAGAAAACAGACTATTGGAACAAACACCTAGCTGAACGTGGACATAATTGGAAGAAACGCTTGTTCCTTTTTTTAACATTTGCAAATATTTCTGTCAAGTGTCTTCTTCGTCGGGTTAGGTGGATATTTTGATCTAGGCCGTTGATTATGTGTCAATAATTGAGTCTATGGTATAGCTAAATAGTGCAAAGTAGATCTTTGCTATAGTGTTATGATATCATACTATATGTATTAACTACTGTATTTAATAAGTCAGTATAAGTTTTGGGTAGACGACGTCGTTGTATTTGTTCAAATGAAACAAGTTGTGTGTCTGGGCAATTCGTTATTGGTCAATATTTCAAGACAGGTATTTGTCGGCGCGAAGAAGGTATAATGGTCTATAGTACGGTAATATTTTATTATAAGGTTCTAAAGGGATCTTTAAGGACTACCGCGATGCAACTTTAATATGCCATGGTGCCACTAGTGGCAACTTTGAGATGCCATGGTACCACTAAGGGTAAAACCTTTGACTTTCCATTGCTTTGTTTTTCAATCACATATGCTCAAGGTGAAAAGGACACAGTGTGTAAAATTCCATGTCCATGCAATAGAGGGTTATGTTGAGAACGTCGAATTCATCAGATTCGACAACTACAAACAAATTTATAACAGAATTTAAACATTGTAATTAACAAAGAAAACCATTAACAATTTATGCATATGTTGCTCGACGATGTCAGTTTTAGCTTTGCTCAAATCTTCCTCTTGAAAGTGATATATTTATAAAATGAAATAAGACTTTTCTGAGCTCTTTCGTGAGTTTGTCGCCATTAACATTATCTTTATCACATAGTCCAATTGATGATGCTTGGCTTCGCTGTTCCTTTAAAGTGTATTGTCGTATCAGAATGCTGGTAAACTGTTTCATTCCTCGATAGATGAAACCCGATTTGTAGTTGAATATTTGGAGACAAAGGAGTTATATCGAGTTATAGATAACCATCCCAGCCGATCTATAGTTTGTATCAGGTTGCACATATATACTGTACTGCGACGGCTGTATCAAGTTAGTATCAAGTTAGTATCAAGTTATAGGTGAATTCTTCATCTATAGTGTATGATAGTGAAATGTAGTATTCATATTGACCTTCAACCATGGACAATACAATATATACATGGTAATAGTAAGTCTGTATGCACTTAACCTGTTAACCATGCATGGCGTATAATTGGCAATTTCGAACACGAAATTCACTTTGTTGAGCTCCTTGACCTCAACGAAATTCACTTCGTCGAGCTTCTTGACCCTTGAGACTCTATTGAAGCTTCCTTTATCACGTGTTCTCTAACCTTCACACTTAACAGTTTCGGTGAAGTTAGATTACGGTACGGAATGATCAATTTTCTCATCCATATATTACACACGCCTTTTTTTGTTCCTAGCTTCCAAACTGCATCACGACAGTTTACGCAATTTGTGTATAACAAGGTGTCACATAACTACAAAGAGAACCATATTACCAAACACTTAGCTCACGTTGAGTATATACTGCTTACAGTATTACGGTATAATCGGTTGGTAATCGACCCCCTATAGATAAAATGGAATAGACATTGGCCTGGTATGAAGGACGGTGCTTAAATTTCTTATCATACATAAATACAATTCTCTCTTACCTTCATGTCAAACTCAGAATAGATCACGTGGTCTATGACGTAAAAAGAGCAATATCGAAAAGTGATATGATAATCCCTACTGCTTCTGATCTGGACCATCTTGTCTTTCTTTTTTTGATATCATCTTCCTTCATCTTCCTCCAGTCCTTGAGAGGATGGTTTTTATCGAATCTAAATATGAATCCAAGTTTCATCTACTGATGATCATGACAGGTGGAAGAGAACTATTATCGATTTCCCTCGATCTGTCGTCATGAATTTCACTCTCTCCCCAGTTACAAGAACAGAAGGATGATGCCTTCTCTTTACAAGACGATGGAGGAAGTCTAGATATCAAATTAGTAGCGACTCTTGCGGCATTCGCCGGTTTAAATATTAGAACTCAATACGAAACATGGAGAGATGGTTTACCTCCTGTGGGAGATAACAGAGGGGGAAGAAAATCCTATTTCGTGATGATTTGTCCGTGACTTCAGTATACTTTATAAGAATGATCATCTTACACACACACACATATATGCATATA
>KN883936.1:0-21240 GCA_000934455.1 Apostichopus parvimensis
TACTGGAACCACATAACAAGTATGCACTTACACCACCATGTTCCTTTTGAGTGTGCAAACCAAGGCATCAAAGTTCAGTAAACAGACACACACACAACACATTATTATGGCCTAAAGATTCCATTTGCTTTCAGCATGCCAGGAATCCAGGAGAAAAGTTTTTCCATAAAATATATTTGTCTACAAATGGGCCCCAATGCTCATTGTATAACACACCTGGCTGTAATTTTCAAATATACAGGTGTGATCTTTGATGCTGTTTAAACATGTCCAAAGACATAAACCACTTACCCACTCGTTTCACATTTACTCTAAATAATTTTACATTTTTTATTATTCCTGTTTTCACTACTGAAACGGTGAGAGATAATGCACAAGTCTCATTAACCTTCGTTTCTCCCAATAAATGATAAAAGCAAAACAAAATCAGCGATGAGACTCCCTTCTCGTGGGAAATCATAGCTGGTGGGGTATCAATTGCTCTACCAATTAAGTGCTTCCCTGCTTAAGTGGCAGGCAATGGTAAACGGCAGGCATCAATTTACAGTGCGAATGAAACATATAAACCTTCACTGTAGCAAACATATACATGTGTGTGTGTGTGTCTAAATAATCACATCTCAAACTGGTGTATACTCATTTGATATTTTCTCGTGGTAAGAAAATCTTCAATGAGGTAACATAGCTATGTATATATATACAGTAGAACAACAATGTCACAAATGTGCATACATTCTGAAATAGTTTCTTAAATTATGTACAATACTGCAGTTACAAAAGGTTAGCAGAAATCTTTGTTACACTGAACATTGCATATTTTCATTCATACGATATTTTCTTTGTTTGCTTTTCAAAAAAACCAAAGCATTGTTTCTTTTTCCAAGTAATATTCTTTAATCAATGAGCAGCTTGAATAGTGAGGCATGTACTGCCAATGATTGAGACACATCAAAGAGAGGAAATCAATCACATTTGCAGGATTGATTTGAAAATTTCCAATCTTACTTACACCAGGACAATTGAGTAACATAATTTGTGTCCATCAATGGTTTATACCATAAAGATACCTGTGCTTTAATATGGAAATTTCATAAAGAGAAATGTAGAAAATCTTGAAAACTATTGAAATATTCTGCTGCATTAAAAGAGAGAGTATTGTTTAGTGTTAAGTATCTACATAGTTCACCTTTTACAAAGACCTTTACCACTTGTAAACCAGCTGAATTTTACATCTGTTCCAAGTTAACATTTCAATTTGTCGTGTATTTTAATGAAAACCACTATTGCTTTGGGAACAAGCCAAATTATCAAGAAGTGAATAATAGCTAATTGGCTGAACAGATAACAGTCCTGGATCATATGTACATTAGAATATGCTGGATTTTATAACCAGGATATAGGACAACCGGAGACAGTGCACATGTTTAGTCTAAGGTATTAATTTCATGTGCAGTCTAATTGTGGTTAAAATCTCTTTCACAGTTTATTTTTTTTGTATACATTACATCTCTAGATCTATATAATCCTTCTCTCACATATTCAAGTGATAAGGCAAAATTCCCTTTAAATTATTTTCCTCTGTGTAGGCTCCTCTTTGTAGGTGCATCATGTAGCATTGTTATGCAATGTTTTGGCCAACGATGCAAAATCTGCATCCCACAGACGCAACATTTTGATTTTAGAAACAAACCCAAAGTACACACTCACAACTAGCCCTACACAAAACATAACGACCTTTGCAAATTTGCGTGAATTTTTGTGGTCCCTTTGACCACGGTGCAATATCTTTGTGCAACGTTCAAGTGTACACTACAACAAAAGCAGCCATTAAAGCTGGAGTTTTTTAATCGAATTGCGTAAAAAGTTATTTACATACTGTAACGACAGGGGTTCATAAAAGTTGTGAGCAAGTACTAATCCTTTTAGGGGCTTTCTCTCTTGTTGTCGAGATCTATAGGTAATATTTTCTGCATCAGTTAAGGGACTCAATTAAATCAGTTGGAAAGTGCAGTATCTTTATGCTTGCATTTCCTATCTCAGCACTCGTTTTATACTTAACGTTGATTTCCGACATTCACAGCGCATGCATAACCTACAACACTTTCACAGATGCAATGAAAGGGAGTTGTATGTACCGTACAGTAGTCTGCATTGTATGATGTCTAGACCGACATATATGGTAACTAGTGTACGGCAAAATTTCCCTCTGAGGAATTCGAGTCATTTTGTTGTTTATATTAGTTAAAGGTTTCATCATTTGTTGTTGTTTTTTTGTGCACATCATTGGACTATCCTTATATGCTCCTGTTGTGTACAAGCCAATATGTTGTCAGGGGTAATTATAACTACTGTAAGTATAGTGTGTTCCTCTAAAGGTATTTCAGAATGCATGTTTTCATGGAGGACTGTAGGGATGCAAGTTTTTCTGAGCGGATGCAAATGTTTTAAGACATTGCGCCTGCCGACGCAACTTTTAAAACCCTAGTAAAATACTGATCATGAATGCTATCAAATTAAACTAACTTCAAGTGGTGATCTCCCTTGAAATGGTCTACGAAAATTGAATGGTTTCTGTCTGACATCCCCTACCAAAGGAAGGGCCTCATTGCCATTTAGTTGGTAGAGTATTGTACCTTCTACTCTTTACCCAAAGGCTTTGAATCAATTTTTACCAAAGATTTTTTTGTTCCCTTTTCAATAGAAAGTGTGTTCCTCAGTGTCTCTATGCAATGAACTGAAGAGCAGGATGAAACTGTGTTATTGCAGACAATGTCCTGTGTAGCTACAGTAGGTTTTAAGAATTTGGATTCCTCAAAAAGGAAATTTTACACTCAGTGTACAGGACAGTGTTTTTATTCCCTTACATCAAATTTTAAAGGTTGCAATTAGATAAATTTTTGTTCAGAAAATCAAAATGGTCTTGAATTGAGCAGAGCAGGTAAGAGAGGAAGTAAATAATGCAATTCTGCATTTAACATCTTGTGTACCGCTGGGTGTCAGGGATATGCAAAGCATACAAAGTTCTCTCACTTCTCTGCCCCAAGAAATTCATGAGACCATCAGAATTGAGAATTAAGAAAGAAATGAATATACTGTATGCATCTTTGGTCATGTTGAATATCACTTAAACATCAATTATGGTGACAATATTTCATTTGCTTTATTTTTTTAAAGTTTTGTTGACTAAATTAAGGATGTTTTGGTCAAATAATAATCACGTATCAAAGTTAGACTTAGGGTGTAATGTGTGCAGTATGTTAAAGAATGTGGTTATGGTTTATTGTGAAACAATGCTTGAGAGGTAGAAATATCCCAGGCCCCAGTCCCCTTATCTACCAGTCAATTCTCTCCGGATCAATTCTCTCCCAGAATCCTTCTCTCCCAGTCCCATCTCCCCAGTCCTCTTCTCTCAGTCCCATTCTCTCCGGTCCCAATCCCTAAATAAAGGTCCTTATTACACAATGTCAGTTGCAAAATGCAAAATGCAAAAGTCAAATTTAACTTGGCAAAGCTTTACCTGACACATATTCCAGCCCTTAATTACACAAATTCCTGACCTAACAGATCAACATCATACATATCCGCATACATTCTGTTTAACAGTGTTTGTACACACAGCATATACATGATAGCATCACAGCTTACCAACCTAGTGCCTACTGTACCTCTCACACCTAAAGAATGCTTGCATGAACAAACTGACAAGTGCTAAAGAAGCAACTTTTGAGTTTCTGTCATTTTGATGGACTATGGGCATGCAAGCAAATTAAGTTCATTATGAAAGTCAATCCCCTTTCCAACATTTGGGCTTTCCAACGTGTGCATCCAATGCTGATGTTGTCCTAGATATGCCTGCAAGTATATACTAGTCTATCTGTGAATGGTGTTCGCCAGATCAATTCTTGAGTGTACTGTCACTATTTGTTACACTAAAAGGTAAATAGCTCACAGGACAGAGTCCACTTCCTTTGATAACAAAAGCAAGCTCAAATGTTGTTATAAAAACATCTAATGGCCTCTGGTAAATGACATACAACATGGCTCCTGAATCTGAAACAGTTTTTCTATTTGCCTTAAAATTTGCGTCCATTAAAAAAGGAAAAAGGAATATACTTGAGTTAAAATGATGCAAAGGTCTGAAGTAACAAAGTCGGCAGCCACTCTATTCACTTATTAGCTGCATGTATGTACAGTAATGGGGCAAGTTTTGTACTGTCACCTGACTGGAGCATGTTACAACCAGCAACGATTACTTCTGCGATTAATTATATATCAGGAACTGTGACATTCAGAAAGTGAAGCACTTGGAGTTCATAAAGTTCATACCATGAAGTTCATATTTATCTGTAAACCAGCATGGTTCACTTCCTTTGGTATTCAGCACAGCTTCATAATTACTGTAAACTCAGTCATGTCATTTTATTATTAAAGGCCAAACATTACTGTAGAAGGAAATCCAGGAGTTATCGTTATTTTTAGGGTACTAGAAAACCATGATTGGATGAATAACTTCCCAAACAGCTATGAAGTCTCCACTTCCACTTCAAATGGTCATGTTTTAAATAATATTACAAAATAGACTTGACCAAAGTCTACATTGGACATTTAAAACAATCAAATTCCCTTCAACGTTTTGGTGTACCCTTTTCATATTCCCCCCCCCTCTCTGTCAGATAAATAGCCCAGCTTCCAGATACATAGGAAACCAAGCCTCTCCTTGGCATGATGGTGACTAATATCCCCGCTTCCTCCAACCTCCTCCCCCCCCCCAACCATCAACTGAGCCACTATCAAGTAATATGCCCCTCCTTAAACTGTTGGTGGCTCTCCATAAATTGTTGGTTGCCCTCCATAAATTGTTAGTGGCCCTCCTTAAATTGTTGGTGGCCCTCCTTAAATTGTTGGTGGCCCTTCTTACATTGTTGGTGGCCCTCCTTAAATTGTGGGTGGCCCTCCTTACATTGTTGGTGGCCCTCCTTACATTGTTAGTGGCCCTCCTTACAATGTTGGTGGCCTTCCTTAAATTGTTGATGGCCCTCCTTACATTGTGGTGGCCCTCCTTAAATTGTTGGTGGCCCTCCTTACATTGTTGGTGGCCCTCCTTACATTGTTGGTGGCCCTCCTTACATTGTTGGTGGCCCTCCTTACATTATTGGTGGCCCTCCTTACATTGTTGGTAGCCCTCCTTACATAGTTGGTGGCCCTCCAACCCTTCCAACTGAGAATTCCTGTCTAAAAGCCTGCAGAGAAGTGGTGTTTGCTAAATAAAATTTTGAAATTCTATTGATGTTTGTAGAATTACCTAATACTGGCATTGCTTTTAGTAATGTTCATTTATCTGTCACCATGAAAATGTATGCACATGTTATAAAACTGATATTTTTTCTTTAGCTGCTTGTGGTGGTTGGAGGGGGTGGGGGAGGTCGCTGGGAATATTCATAAAAAGCAAGCAATATTACCAGATTCTCAGTATGAAACATAGATGATGAATAGTCCTACGGTCATTCACCTACAGTAGTACTTTACTTTCATAAAGACAGTTACAATCTGGCCATGTTAAGTGTACTACCTTCTAGCAGAAGTCTTTATTTGTCTTCAATGTACATACATAAATGCAAGTATCAGTTTGACCACACTGCCAAACATTGTCAGCATCAGGCGACATCCCCAAATATTTGTGACGCAGACTCCAATGCCTTCATACAATTTCAAAACCCTGTACAAAAATGTGATCAAAGGAAATCAATTTTGTACGGTCAGACAGTGAGACGATGTAGCCTTGGTCTAGAGCGGTACGAAGAGATTTGTGGACATTTTAATCACAGCTGAGCACAATGCTGCATTGCTTTTGTTAAGTATGCAACACAAATCAATTCCTCAATTTTCAAAGCCTGTGCAAAAAAAAGTTGAATTAATAAATTTTCATTGCATCTTTCAAGACTTCGTGTGCAGTACAGCGTTATTAAAAATTGTCAAATTTTCTGTCAATACGCTAAAATTACAAGCAAAGAAAAGGAAATTATGGCAATACAATTTGGAAATGTTAAAAATCATTTTAAAAGACTTACAGTGTACAAGTTAACCACCTGATCTTCAAACAATTTTCATAGAATAAATGACAGAGTGATTTATACTTCATCGAGCAGTATATTAATGTCCCAGTTTAATAGCTGTCTTGTTAAACAGACTAACCAAATGAATTGCTCCAAAGCAAACTGGATGCAGAAAATTATCTTATCTTTCTTCTTTCAATGTTGATAATTCACACCACTCAATTTATTGATGAGGACCTGATTTCGACCAAAGCAGGCGGTGGTTTTGTGATAATTTTGGCAATTCAACAGAAGATAGGGCTTGAGATTATTTGTCAACCTTATGTGCAGTAGTTTACAATACTATGCATTGTGATAACAGGTTAATTGTAGGAACTGTATAATAATGACATGGTATTAATAATGTTACCCAGCATACTTATTCTCCTGTATTCATCTGTGAAAAGGATTTTTGTTAACAATCAAATATCTTAAACGAATTACCAGAGCTTATTCCTACATTCCAATAATTCATGAACTTGTTAGTAGCTGTGCATCAAAGTATCACCTAGCCACTTCTATTGTTTCATGCTTGAAGTTAGATTACCAGGTGTAAAAGCAGCTTCCCATGAGAAACTGTATCTTAGACAGTTCAAGTGGCAAAATTCCATTCATTTCTGCTAATTGTCTCAAACTACAAATACCAAGAAGCCCAGAATGAAGAATTTCTTAAAAAAATATCGACTCCATTTAGTTCGACTAGGAAAATCAATCATAGCCCGTCATGCTTTCACACTACACTATACCACACTAATATACTTCACAACTTTAGAAGGGGAAAAGTTTGATCAGATGAAAATCACTCAAGCAGGAAGATGCCGCTTTCATGATGCAACGTTGCACAACAAATAAATAGACTGTTTCTATTCTAAACCGCTCTTCACAATTCTATGCAATAAAAAAAAGTCTGTTGTTTTTCTGTGTTTAATCAGACATTACAAAGATCAACAGTCACTTTGTAGATCAATGGTCTGGCTACAAAATTTTATGCAGTCGGAGTCCATTAGAGGATTGTCTGTTGTCTAATTTCAAGTTGCTATACAACTGCACCACTCACAATAAGACTGAATTGTTCTTGTAAACAACCTGCCCCCCCTTCCTCTCGCCCTTGCCTCTGCTAGTTCCTACATATTTTCAATCCCTATTTCAGATAGCTAGAAGAACTGAGATTCACACAACTCTAATTTTCTTGTTTAAGTAATTAATTTTATACCCTGGATACTCTGTGTAAAACACGAGCAACCATGCTGAACATTTAATCCTGCGGGGCTTCTCTTGATGTAACTGAAGTTAAGCTACAGTAAGTGCAAGTTAATTGGACTTTTATTTCTTTCTTTTCTTTTCCTTTTTTCCCTTTGAGAACGTAATGTGACTTGATACGTTATTATGACGCACTTTGAGAGGTTTCATGATTTAATCGAAGAAATGCGAAGTAAGTCCCACTTCAAGTTTGTTAGTGTGTCTGGCGATGTGCTTTTTTCAAAAGCGTGCAGTTAAAAAATTATGTCACTTTGCAAATCCAGCTCCAAATCATCACTTTTACTAATATTTAAAATTGTGTTCTACATGTATTGGAAGGTAACCTACATTAGCAAAACCTTTCTTGGAAACTCAATATAGAGAATGATGGAATATCCCCTAAGTATTCTTTCTATAACTTTCTTGTTTTAGTTGCCATAAGTATTTAAGCACAGAATGAGTAACCCCGTACATGCTGAACACATGTATGTAATTAGTTTAGTTTAGGTTAGAGACGCAAGGATCAGGAAGCCTTACAGTAGCTTATTTGAGACCCTACCCGTGTTAGATGGTGGATGAACACCAGCTAATTTCAAGCCTTCTCTTTTCCATAAGTGTTCAGAGGATAACAAGGCAGGGGTGGGAATTCGCTCCCATTCCTGCTCTCGGGACCGCCATTTAACATCCCTATCCGGTGGATGAGAGTTTATACCCCAGCATCTGACCACTTTCTCAAATACTGAGGTAGGCAAAGGCACTTAATTCGACAGCACTGCAGCGCAGCCATGACGAACAAAGTTGTTTCGAAACCAAGTGAACAACAGAAACAAACCCCTTTTCCCAAGTTCACAAACCACGGAAGACTCCCCACATCACCACTGCACTGCAGCGATTTTTAAATAGGTCAAGAGAATCTGGCTCCTGGCATAATTTTGATCCGGGAACCTAAGGACTGTGAGGCGGTCACTCTAACCGCTGAACCAAGCCTAATTCAGCTACATTTGGGCTACTCATTAAAGTACAGTAGACTGCACTACAGGGTCATTCTGTGTCAAATCACAGATGGCTGTTGCTCGATCCTCTCCAAACATTTACCACCCTCCTTGCATGCTTAGAGCACCATGAAATAAGCACTTATTGTGAAAATTTCAGTTGCATTGCTTCAAAATTTGACAATGAGTAACCTCTCATATGTGCCCATAAATTTATGCCACCATGCTACTAATCTTTGAAAGTAAGCCAAAGCATCAGTAGTGTAACAGAATAACAAAGATTAAAGCATGCCTGCTACGTACAGATAGCAAATGAAATACAGAGCATACTGTACAGATGTTTCAAAAAAGCCTTTAAAGGTACCGGCATTTCAAAGAACACAACTTGGTGAAACCTTTAACTGGTCACTGAAAAATGTTATTTGAGCAATGCAACTTTCAGTGCCTGACTGTATAACTGGCCAAAAACCATTCTGGGAGATTTTATCATTTAAATGATTGAAAAGACACTTACCTGCATCTATCTCCATTTGTGAGAATACTGACATTCATAAGAATTTTATGACTCAGGGTGTTGAGATCAAGTTCATCTGCTATGTCTCTAATAAGTTCCATAAACAAGTCCTTCTCATCTAATTGCTTAAGGACAGACTTGTTCTTACGAAGAGTTTTTTTCTTCCTGTTAGGGGAGAGCAAACTCTTCAGGCTACCACTAGCACCAGCAAATGATTTCCGGATATTGTGAAGCACGTGAGGTCCTTTAGAATCGTGTGGCATTCCATCTGACCATGATGCAACCTCAGCAGGCGTTATGCTATGACGGCTACTAGAATGACGGGTAATCCAGCCATCCACCATTTCAGACGTCGCATATTGAATGAAATAGTCCTCCGTGAAGCTATGATGGTCCTTCAGATATTGCACCACATCTTCTCTAGTAATGTGTTGGGTTGGGGAATTCTTCCTCTTTTCTGCCATGATGGTCACCCTTTCCTATGTAGGCCAATATATTTTGTAAATGGATTTCAATTGATATGTTTGCATGTAACATGCATGAACATTAATATTGGTCTATAAAGTATCTTGAATTAAACTAATGTATTACAACAATAGGTTAATAGGTTGCAAAGCTTCAATATACAGCTGCAAGTGTGATGTTCAGCTTTAAGATTGGTTAAGCAGCAAATCATACATTTTTGTAGCCTCCGTGTAACTGAAGTAGCTAGAGGCCTTATGAAAGGCTGACTTAAGTTGCCACAGATTTCAAAATCTGACAATGAAGCATTCTATTCTAATCACTATAACGATAAAAATGTATGTTTGCAGAACAGATAAGATTCCTTTTTATTTAAGTTGTTCCTTCCTTCGTATATTGGCTAAGTAGACTTTCCAAAACCCTGTGGGATTTTATTTGCAGGACTAGCTTCGCCAACTGCAACTTACATTGCTCAACCACTGTTCCTTTACAACAAGGCCTCTGTCTCACTAGGCTACATCCAGGTTTCACATAGGCTATCCATTATCCCCATTCTAGGAGTAGGATATAATCCTCAGTCAGGTTCAGCACGTTACTGTCAGTCAAACCATTATCCAATGGCAAAAAGAGATCACATTACTTGTTCCTTCAGCGATTCTCAAAGTCTGAGCCTAACTGTTAGGCATACAAGACAGCATACAATGTGTGCAATGTCACTGTTAATAATCCTAAGCTAGTAATAACTGAATTAGTCGCAAAACGTTTATCCTTACTCGCAAGTTACTACTGGTGCAGTGGTCGTAACCAAATGAGCTACATTATTGCTACGTGCAATGGAGCAATGCGAAACAACTTGTTACCACCAGCAGACAGTATCTATTCTATATCACTGTCACTGTCAGTTTCTACAACTAGTACAACTATGGCTGGTTTAATAAATCGAACATTACGAGCTTGTTGTAATCTAGTATCACGAAGACTAAGCTCGGCTGTATGCTAAGAACCAATCTTGAAACTTTCACCAATCTTGAAGTTTTGAATGAATCCTTTCCCTTCGTATGCTACTAAATCCACGATACAGCTAGACCCTGGTAGGCCTATATTACAAAAACAGGTTCCTGCATAGTACTCCCAGGCGGTGCGTGTTCTGTCACAGCTGTCTGTCGAATGCCGTTGTCATGAATGAATGCAGCTGCATGTTGTAGTAGCCTAGCCTGGAGTTAGCAGACGATCACACACCGGACAGATAAATTGAAGTTTACTGTTCTGTCAATCAAAACACTTCAACCAAATTTCCTGCGTGGGTGCACGGTCTAATGTTATCTAGATTTTGTGTTCGCAATGAAATGGATCTGTTCCTCTAATGTAGGCAAATTTTATTAGCTAAATGTAGACGGATTATCGGGAAAGCGTCATCTATATATGGCAACTAACTTAGGCCTAAGTAATATACTAAGTAAATTACATACATTATTTACATATATTATGTTGTTAGAATTGTGAGCGCGCGCGTGTTACTTTTCAATAGATTGCGATTGCACTATGGCAAGCCGTCTGTCCGTCAAGGCGTGAAGTTATATAATACGCACTGCATGCTCATTACCTCACTGACTAGTACCGTATTCTACATTTGATTTGATTTGATTATATTTTATTCGCACTCAGATTGATCAAAACACAAAAATATTACAAAGACAAAATAGACAAAAAGGACGGAATTGAAAAGAACAAAAAGAGTAACAGGAGCTAAACCCATTAGGCTGACAGAACGTCGGCCCACTTCCAATGGGGCCCTATAGACGAAAAATTTCACATTCAATGGAAAATACTAGGAAACCAATAAATCAGACACAAAAACGAATATATTGCACAAAATACTGAACATTGCCTCCCTCTCCCCCATCAAACAACACTGCTGTTCTTTTTCTTGTACACTTGTAACTAAGTTGTACTTGAACTGCAAATAAATCCAACATTTTATGTGGGCAAACAGTGGTCTGGAAAAACGGGCTAAACTATTCATATTTCTCTAGCGAAGGAAACTTTAGGGATTGAAATAATTAGGCTATATGCATTTCCAAATCAGTGTGTTTAATGACTGCATTTTACCCCCATGAGTCCATCCGGCACAGGATAATGAATTTAACTGTCCAAGTTTGATTGCCTAATCCGCTTATTTGGCTAAACTGACAATCACTTGCGGGCCAACGGTACACCGTTATTGTAAGAAGATTAACAATACGCTTACACTTGTATAGCCTACTATAAACCCCGATCTAATCGATCCGAAGCTGATATAAATAGGCGTACCGGGCATGTACATATTAAATCCAATGAGGAGAGCTTCCACATTTAATGAGATAATGGTTAGGGGACTGTTTCCAACTTCGCGCATCTAACCCAGGACCGTAGCCTGGTTGGATTACATTTAATAACACAGGAAAAAAGTGAAAGCTTGAACGCACAATAATATTTAATAATGGAAATTATAGCACCATTTTACATATAAGCTCTCTGTTCCAAGCAAACATTGCTCAGACCTCTCTCCGGCACAATTCGGGGAACGGACATCAATAGTCCCCCCCCCCCCACCAGCGCCGCTCCGCATCAACTAAGTTCGCCGGTTCTCCGTCCTTTTGTAAAAAAAATGTCTGGATATAGGCCTGACCTTACCTTACACCATTGTTTGGCGAATGAGTCTTAATTCATATGCCTATATTTACCCCCATACAACCCCCACCCCAACCTCCCGCCCTTTACAACTGATAGGGTATATTTAAAGTACACTGCACATTTCTCTCGCCCAGTCTGCTCCTTTATTTCCGAATTCGGTTGCTTCTTGAGTGTTACCGATTGACTGAATTCACGCCCCCCCCCCACCCCCACCCCTCCGATGAAATAAGAAGAGAGGGAAATAAAATCAAAAGTAAAGTAATTAATACTCTTCTACTTTTCTTCTTTGCACGTGTATCTTTTACGTGACATGGCAATTGCGTAATTGCATGGTAATAACAAAATAAGAAAGCGGGGACGACAAAATAATACACCGAATCAATTATAAACTGTTATTTAAGGAAGACTTGTTATCAATCATCTGTGATTTTTGTGTGACATTACCTGTTTTTAGCACGCTCCTATTACGTGAATAGGCCTGGTGATGACGTCAGTTGATGATGCTCTCTTTAAGCCTATTTTAATCATTCCTTTATCTTTCCCTCTCTTGTATCCTTGCATTTTTTTTTTTCATCATCTACTTCTTCTTTAAAGCAGCGTTTGCGTTTCTAAACTTTCAGAGTATTAATAAAGATAAGATTGTAGAATTGATCAATATAGGACACGCTCCTTCATTATTTCATCACATCAAAGCTAATGCTCAATTATTAATGGTTATATTCTGCATTCAACATTTCTCTTCGCTCAGATAAGCATTTATAGCATCTATCACTCTATTATAAATCAAAAATGGAAACCCTCAAAAGTTTATTACTGTATTATTGCAGTTGAAAGTTTTGACTAGTCAAGAGAACTAGCAACATTCAACTATGTAATTTCGGATCGAATAAGATCGGTGAATCATGAACTTATTAATCAACGAATCATTCAATACAAATTATCACTGCCAAATGAATGATACTTTTAAGTTAATTTTATACACAGTTGCAGTAATCACTTGCATGATTAGCAGAAGCCAATGCTTAACAAAACCCGGCTACAGTGGCGGATCCAAGATTGTTTGGAAGAATGGGACAAGAAAACAAGTCTATATCGGTACAAACAATCCCAGACATATATACCGTACTACCGAAATCGCAGTGCATAAGGAGCAAAACGGTAAAACCTACGGTATAGAAAAGATTGTCCGCTGAACGTTTTACCCCCACTGGCGAATGAGGTGTGGATCAAGCCCCCTCCCCTCTACTCCTCCGGCCCTTTGTGCACACTACTGTTTCCTGCTCAGAAACGAAATACAATATTCAAACCGTATTATGTAGTATAAGTATACCACTATGACATCACATTACATACAATGCATGCATCTGTAGCAGTGACTCCCTTGTGACTTGATGACACATACAGTTCAATGCTTCTTCACAGGTTTTATGTTTTTATTATTATTTTTTTTATTTTATAGTTTACATCGGTTGTTGGTCATATTATGTCTTGACAGCACCTTCGCGGAACAACACTTTTAAATGGCGAAACTGACTCGGAAGACACTATACACTACACACAAAGCGTATCAAAAGAGAGAAGAATTCCTAACGTCTTTTGCAAAGGATCCTATAGATGTCCCCAAAAGTTAATTTCCTGATATTTTCATTACAATCGTTTCCAATTCCGAAAAAGAATACACGAGTGACGAATATCTCCGTCAATAACGTTCCATTTTATTAAGTAGGCCTAATGGAAATATAAATCAGTGAGGTAAATGACCCGTAAGCAGACGGGGGAGGGGGGGGGGGCGTTCCACATTTCCTGCTGGAAAGTGAATAATCTTGCACGCTGCATGGGATGTCATCAGTAACTGAGTCAGTCAAACAGATATGGAGTACATTTTGCATCTAAGCACCCTCCGTTTTACCAAAATTTCTCATCCTTCCATCCCTCCTCTGGACGAATTACAATCTTAGCCCTCCTCCAGTACGAAAAATGTGCTTGCGCCCCTGGGAGGGACCCTCTGGCAGTTGCTTCGTAGCCCTGTATATATACCCAGTATGAGGAGAAAGTTAACACGAATTTTGTGAACTAGAGGTCAACAAAGGTCAATTCCAAGCATCTTGTCAAGAGCTAACATACGCCATATTGACGTTCCTACACGTTGAACAAGTTGAACGACGTTGGTTTGTTTGATTGATATTCTCCAGCATCGAACTATAATTAGGTTCGACGTTAACAAAATGTCAAAGTTCAAAAAGTAGTAAAATGGTAAACACCTATCATCAGTTCGCTGTTTACTTGATAACTTACGATATGTCAGGATTTTCTATAGGGTGGTGTTTACCGAAAATGTGCACCTTTTATTGCACTCACCTGGTTCCTATAATTAATTGTGATTAGATGCAAAGTGGCGCTATATTTTGCAACTTTTGAAGTATATCCCAAAAGTATACGTGCTTGTGCCCCTGGTCAAGCTGATCTTTCTTCTAACCATCGTGGTGAAAACGTTTCCCCATCGTATTTTGCACTACACGGCAAAAACAGAATTTAAAAGAGAATTGTGAAAAGACTTATAGGCCTATAGGGATTTTAACTTCATGTTCATTTACCTTATGGTATTGCAATGAATAGGACTTGCAGGTTTATGTATTATATATTTAAATCCAGTTCAAGTATACGAAATTGCAAAGTAACAACAATATACTTACTTACATCTACCCTTTGGCAAAGATAGGACTATATATTTATACATGTTTAATGCACGTGTATATCTGTGTGTTTCCATCATGCTAACATCACTAATATGATGCCGTTGCTATGGTACTGTCATTCAACGCAAAGAACGAATTGCAATAACCCGATTCGATCAAGTAACACGTGAACACGTGAGGATCATATGAGTATTATTTGTAAAGGTTTGAACAAGCCTAATATTGAATAACCTTATTGAAGAAGCATATTAGTGTAAATAGAAAAGACATTAAACCGCCATGGGATATGAAAAGTATTGGTTTCATTTAATGAAATTCATAATTCGTAACAGACACTCTTTTCGCGCCACTTCATGTCATTGCAGACTTATAGTTGAGATGGTTCAAATGAAAAAACTCGATCGGTAAGTTTTCCTGAGTTTTCATACAGCTGCATAATTGTGATAATCAGCACGATGATAATGGATATAATTCCATGAATGCACACGCAATTGAGCATAACGTGACATGCGGGTTGTTGCATAGTATGTCACAACGGATGTTTAAAACTCCTATGCAACATTTTCATATATTATATGTAAGATATTGGGTCGGCTAACGTCTTTGCATATACAAATCGGGCCGTATAAGCTGTTAATGCCATAGTGTGTCATACAAGTTAATCGGCGTCCCGTTCAGCTGTGTTATTCACCTTACGGTGGGCGAGATGAAACACGTCGTAGTAAATTAATGCAGCACAATAAACAAAGACATTTTTTCAGCTCAATTGCCCTGATGACATTATTCACTCTGACGTTGCCAGATGCATTCACAAAATATTACCAAGGCAACCATAACTCCGCTACAGTAACACAATACTATGAGGATGTGGTTTGACCTAAATAATGTAAGACATGTTCCGCCATTTTTTCTTTAAGAAATCGGCTTCAGCTACCAGAATATATCCTTTTACACCCTGTCAGCGAACGATCCACGAATATGACGGTATTCTATAAGGACTTGACTTGAAACTTTTCTTTTCCTCTAGGACATCTACGTTTTTATGACAATTCAAGCATAAAATGTCATACGACACTACACTGATCAAGTGAAGGATACCTTTCAATTAAGCCTGCGCCTAGTCTGTATTTACTTCAGTGCAAACCACACGCATTTATAGTGCACATTATAGAATGTATACCCTAGTTTTTCAAAGTCAGTAACCATTTTGTCATTGAACTTGGATGCATACCGTTTTATATATTACCGATATCGCCTCTCTTTGGTCAACGGTATAACTAGAACACTGATTCTATCAACCAGCTATCAAATTTATGGCCAGTGGTGGTAAAAAAAATTGTTACTTTTTCTTACGCTGTCAGAAACAGATATGTAACAATTACTGGTCAACAGTATTGCTATAGTATAGCGTTTGATATAAGCAAATTCACGCGCTCTGCTTGAAAATCGTTGTAATGTGATATTGTCCTACTTTCCTCCTCTCTGCATGAACTGGATTGCATTTGGTCTTCTCCATTCGAGTCACTTATACTGAGTAGACTGTCAACATTTGTTATTTCTTTAGTTTAAAGACGGAAGTAACCATTTTTAGATCTAGTTTTCAGTTTTCCATGAAAAGGTCAGTCGGCAAACACAGAACAGCAGGAAGAGACCCATGCACTCCTGTAAACAAGTTATGGTTGCGTGTACCGTACGCATTATTGCGCTATCATGGAATGACTTATAACTATAATTTTGTTTCCGCCCCGTTTTTTTCCAACCGCATACACATCATTTGCTCGCAATACTTAGCATTGAGGGCTATACTAACATTGACCTTATTTATTGTCTAAATATGCCTCATAATGCACCATTTGATTTGTTTACATCTGGGGAGGACACCTCCCCCTACATATAGGAGTCGACTTCAATGACCCCAGGGCAGCACCCTCTTTGATATAATTCTTCATTCGCCTCCAGGCCCTTCCACAAAAGTTCAACCCTACCTTACTCAGTCGGGGACATTTTGAACCACCCCCCCCCCCCACATTGTAAATCCTGTGCATGCAAATGGTGTTAGCTTGGCCTTTCATGGCATTTGCAAATGTCCATCTCATGACAGTTTGAAGATATGGCGTACAGTGTATAATCAATCCTTTCGACTGCTCTCTCGGCCGCATCTCTCTCCACCCCCCTCTCTCTCTCTGAGTAATAAAGTTCACATTTAATACAAATCACTAGAATGCTTTAAATTATCTTCAGTTCTCTCTGTTTTCACACCTTTTGAAACATGGTTTTTATTTGTACTCGTTGATATATAAAGCATTATGAAAACCATTATCTGAAAACATGGCTACGAATCGTGCCAGCCATTTCATGCACCTTTCAGGTTAACCCGTTGGCCAGGTTAACCATTGAATGGTTAAAATTGATATTGTTGAAAATGAAAACTTAAATTTTGAGTGTTTATATATATGCTATTTGTGAAGCGAGTGATATAAACACAACCTTACTCAGGATCGAATATGGGGATCTTAGTCCGACTTTCACACCAGTGACCAATCCATTTTTTTTTTGGACTAAATGGATTTCATGATATTTGTTACGCAATCATTTTGACATATTGCTGTTAAATGTCGAGTTTCTCATGTACTCAGAGAACAAATATTTGTATGTTTTAGTTAATTAGATCACCAAAAAACACACTACTGTCACTGCTGTCTACTTTGCCTAGTAAACTATCAGTTTTAATACTCTGTATAAATTCACATTATCGTGTGTGTTTTTTCAGTTTAGCTTCTCCAATCCTAAAGGAGTTGCACGGCGAACCTGATTTACATGCATTACAATAACTTGAGTTTCCATGGTTATTCATTAAATTAAACATTCCTAATTGTTGAATAATAGTTGAAAAGAAAAGTGCGGAACGAAATTAATTGAAATTTGCTAGATATGTTTGAGGGCAAAGACTCCGGCGACAGACAGCAACATTACTTCGAAATTCTACGAATAATTAAGAACAGTTTATCTTGTACAGCGTCTGCATGGATTTTTTTCCTTCTTCTTCTTCTCCCACTTTTTTGTTTTTCTTAAAACCTTGATAAAACAGGCTATGATTTGGAGCGTAACACAGATAAGCTATATACAACTATATATTGAGGAGGCAATTACCAATACTGCAACGGAGACTGGAAGGTGTAACTCCATAAATCCATTATTTTAAAATGTTGTTAGTTTGTACCCGAAGGATTTATATCTTTAAAATGAAAAAAGAAAAAGAAAGAGGGAACTTTCATCAAAGAAGAAGAAGAAACATCCCGTGGGATTCAAGTCTTTCATCTTCTAGAAACGTTTATTACATTTTTATGTAAATATGTAGCCTCAGTACATACAATAGTCTGAGGGTGCATACAACTATACATTTGCTCGATACCCTCGATGAATTAATAAACATAGTATGGCGTATTGATGTCGTTTTCAATTAATATACATGCAATAATAGACAATCATTGCGAAATAAAAGTCTTAACTTGAAGACACAAACCCAACCACCATTGTTTATCTATTTGATAGAGATAACTGTCCATGAAACATCGTCCACGATCAGCTATAAGATAATCTTGTTTTCCATTTGTGAGATATCACCGAGGTTATGTCACATCACACACCAGGCTGAAGTCTTGATCAAGTCTCAATATGACGTCATCGAGCCATGAACATGAGCTTCAAGTTTTTTTTGGTTTTTTTTTTTTTGTGTGTCTTTATACAATGTTTATTTTCTGTAATGTAGATGGGTTTGTAATGCTGACTCTCAAAATATTGAACCTCTGAATATAATGATGGCATTGGTTTCAATGTAGATACTGTCAACGTTCTACCTTGACATAATGACCACAAATACAATAAGAAAATGAAAGGTTTTAAATCATAATAGCTCCACGACATGAATGATTTACACAATGACAGCCCCCCAGACACGACTTTATGTCTCCCAGCCGGAAGAGGATTTTTCTTTATGGTCTGGAGGAGCTGTTCCTCACACATATCTCGGTCTTACGAGCCGAAAATAATCGCTGGGTTTCTGTCCTCTTTAAGTTTAATACCAGTCTCAACCTTATGTTCTTTTTGTTCAATCCAATTAAGGAGATCCATCTTTGGGAGGAGGGGGTCTCACAGGGAGTGGAGAGGGTTGGGGGAGGAGGAGGGGGAGGTACAGTGGTTGTTTTATCTGTTGGGAACTTGTTTTTTTGTTTTTTAAGTAAAAAAAGATACTTGTTAAATTTTTATGAATAAAAATATCCTCCATATTTTTGCTTCATCTATTGCAATAAAACTTCAAATGAGACTAAGGTATCGAATAGTAACATCAACTCCAAAATCTATCGTTTTGGATTTGGAAAGTGAGGTCAATTTTCAAATGTTTCTTGAAATTTTAATATCGATTTTTTGTTTTCTGTGTGACTTTTTCCCCAACGTGAAAGTGTGTACGGTATGTTATATTAGATAGCTTTTACCTTATGAACAACTATATTTTCAGTTATAAAGGGTATTTCCACATGACAGATCACCTAACAGTTTTATCTTAAAGAGAAAAAATATTCCACACAATATATTGTCCCTAACTTGATATACTGTTGATTAAATGTTGTTGTTTGTTGACTGGCTAAAGCCCTCGGTTCTTCCAGAGAGTGGATGCAGTACACAGTATTTGTCAGTAGCCTAGCCTACAGTATGTATATTGCACGGTAGGTGGTTTGTGATGTCATCAAGGTAGAAGCTTGACTTTCCTGTAAGTCTTCTCGTTGATCACTCCTTGAAATGTGATACATTTGGCATGTTTATTTAGCTGCCAATGTTCTGTATTTTAAGAAGTTTTCAAAATGAAGTATTTCTTTATAAATGTTATATTTTATATATATATATTTTTTTTACATTTTTAGAGATTTTATCTTCCTCTGTGAATATATAGTAAAATCTTATAAAGAAAAACCCAAAACATGTACAGTTTAATTGCCATGATGACGTTATTTATTGATGACGTCATTCACTTTGTTGTTGCCAGATGCTTTAACTTAACTTAGTTCAACAGATTTGAAACAATTCTTATCTTCGTCGTACAAAACGTTACCAGAATGTGATTTTGACCTAAAGATGCAGAAAGGTTCCAGCTTTTCCCTGTTTAGCAATAAACTTCAGCCACCGGAATATCACTTTAAGGGGGAAAAGGCCTTTGTTTTAAAATGGATCATTGCCACACATTGGAGACGTTACGGTACTTTAAAACCTATCTGAGAATCTTTCCTTCAAGTGTTGCCGATGGCCGGCACTTGGAATTTTATCCAAGACGAAGTACAAGGCCATGATTTGATAGCCTGCAGAAGGGCTCATCCATAAATTAGAGGCGACTTTTTGGGACTTTTAAGTGGAAATTAAGAGACCTTTTTGAGTGACTGTCCATTAAAGACAA
Organism: Apostichopus parvimensis; assembly: GCA_000934455.1. Classification (NCBI taxonomy): domain Eukaryota; kingdom Metazoa; phylum Echinodermata; class Holothuroidea; order Aspidochirotida; family Stichopodidae; genus Apostichopus; species Apostichopus parvimensis. Next base: position 20,115 of record KN883936.1, read on the forward strand.
AGGAAACAATAAAAGAAATGAAAACCCTGGAACCCCATTGAACGTCTCGAGGCTATCACGAAGGCCGATGTGGAATCCGTTCAGCAAACAACTTCACAGCCATTAGTGTTATATAAATCATATTCATAATGAAAATACCACCCCCCCCCCACCTCCCCTCTCCCTACTGGTACTCCATTGATAAGAAATATAACACAAAACGATATAGTCTTGTCTGTATATAGCAGGCAAACATTTGACGTGCCACTATATACACGAAGCAAAGTTGCGATAAAATGTATCAATGTCCATTTATTTTTAAGTTGTATTATTCAAAGTGTAGATGTTATTAATCTCATATCCCGACATATGTGTGACGAACTCCCTATAGACGACAGAGACACTCAAAGCTATATACTATTTCAACCTTAAGGAATGAAAGTCTGTTCTCCAACATTGCCACACATCGCTAACATGATGATATTCATGATTTCAGAAAAAAGATATTACGCGACGCAGAAAGATAAACGATTGAGACAAGATGCGACAATGCGCGCCTCTGTCCAATCCATACACTGTTTTCGATTAGTAACAGAATGTGTGGGAAAGTATTGTAATGCTGCCGTTATATATTATAGAACAGGCAAATAGTATTTAGTGTCCTTATATACGATGCTGTGACATGCAGATGTCACGTTTCTAATCTACCTAATGTAACATATATGAACGAATAGAACGAAATAATTGAAGACATTTCTCTCAAGTGACATTATACAAAGGCGGTTAAATGACGACATGATAAACATTAAAACAAATCGCCAAACGCCGAAATCTCGAAATTCTTATATTTGCCCTCTTATTTCAGTCGCATCATGGAGTCAGTTAGAAATGGTTTGCCTTGCATAAAATATTAATCTTAGCACTATAATCTTCAAAAGTTAAGCCACAAATATGGACTGTCCCCTCCGTCCGCCATATTTTCTCTCCTTGCATACAAAGGAGGATACGTAATCTCTCTTTACTGCCGTCTGATATTAAAGACATTGAAAACACCTGTTACGACAACATACTCATTCTCTTTAGTAAACTTTAACAAGATAGTATACGTGGTAACGAAAAGGTAAAAACTCTACAAAAGTGCAGAAAT